>JAAIXJ010000016.1:433530-524880 GCA_013403705.1 Heliconius hermathena | reverse complement strand
GACGATATAACTTTTTTTAATGAATCGATTTTGATGAACTAAACTTTAGTACTTAAGTTGAGTTAAAACAAAGCAATTGGTGAAATTTTCACGTAAATCGGTTCAGTACTTTCAGAGAAAAATGTGGACAAAAATATCAACAGACAGACAAGAAATTCAAAAAAAATCTTTTTGCTTTCTATTATTCTTTTTAAGTGTCCCTCTTCATCCATTTCAGTCAAAATTACTAAATGTACAGACAAAATATTTTTACTGTCTTATTATATATAGAGATAATTTACACAGAAAGCAAGGTTTTTAACATGATCTCCTAGTCCCTTACTTACATATTGCATGTTGAATAGCAGGATGAACAACCAAATTTTGTCTTAAAGGAATAGTGAAATTAAAATAACTCATTTCCCTGAGCCTGGATTAAATCCACAAATTTAACATTTACAGTCAGACAATGTCTCACTAGGCCACAATGTTTTTTTTTAACTTTTGATTCTATTATAATAATTATTAAATATGTATTTGTTATTTCATACAGGGGACATTCTACATAGTCTTAACACTATGACCAGCATACTCAAACTGTATTCTGGTCAGTGTCAAGACTGATTGCATTATAGTATAAAAAACAATAAACATGTGAAAATTACCTTTTACATAGGTTACATTCATCAATAAACATATTTCCATGTAATTCAGCAAGATATTTCCTAGTCAGACCAGACTTCAGGTGTAATCCATCTATATTTTGACTTACTATGTATTGTACTTTCTCACACTCTACAAGTTTCTTTAATATCATATGAGTTTTTGTAGGCTTTGCATCTGCAAATGACACATTAATATTGGGTTTTTTGCCTTCCTTCTCTAAAGTCCATACACCATTGGGACCCCTATAAAATGTTTACCAAAAAAAGCTCTATCACATCACTAAATAGAAGAAAGCTGCAAAAGTTACTGCACTGAATATGTATTTAATTTTATACTATTAAATATGTACCTAAAATCAGGAATTCCTGCTGATGTGCTTATACCAGCCCCTGTATGCACCACCACATGTTTACTATCACTTATGAGTTTAGCTAATATGTGACATTTTTCGTCCAATTTACTTATGGAATCAAATTTCTGAAATAAATTTAAAATGATGAGTGAAATTCAATTAAATTTTATATATTTTACTTAAATAAGAATTGCCTGCCTCAGGTACTCCTAGTACACCTTTATCTTCATATGGCGACAAACCTTCCGCATAATTACAAGACATATTAAAAGAGTTCTAGTGCAATAATAAAATTAAATAAATCTTCACAATTCAAGTAAAAAAGTTTGTCGCATCGTTTACAAAATCTAAACAGTGATTAGAATACGATTGTTTAGTTTGTCTTAAAATCACAAATTTTGTACAAATTATTTAAAACAAGCTAACTATAATAATTATAATAATATATAAATAATAATAACAATCTATTATAATTTGTTTATTTTAATTTTTAATCAATAACAAACGCAGAACGACATAAGAAAGACACAAATAAGCACAGAACACATATATCCAAAGGGAACGTGCATTATAATGTCCAAACTTATATCTTAGAACAAAATTTTAGCTTTAAAAAAGACATAATTTTTGGTTAAAAATAACAATTTTAGGAGAGCTGCCAATGAACTTTTCGAGTTGCTGTAGAAGCTGTTTAAGCATTGTTTGTAAATGTACTCTGTGATTCTGTGAACTTCTGTGCACTCAACAGTTCAATTGTCAAACAGAGCGTCAACTTTGTAAAATTTGTTGACGATTGTTAATTTTTGATCCCTTTAGTATTTCTCTTGTGAAATACTTACTTTTGATTCCATTTTGGTATCTAATTTTAGCAAAATTGCTTCCTTTGAAACCATGAATCGTAGACGAGCTCATGAAGAAGAAGATGGATACGGTAATATAATGGAAAATTCAAATTTGTAGGTTAAATTACATTCAAATCTATATAATAATTATAATAATAGGAAATTTGTTTTAGAGCGCCTTCATAGAAAACGACGCCGTGTATCGGAAAATCAAGAAATTGAAGACAGACTAGAATCTCTTATTTTACGAGTAGGAGAGAAAAGTAGTTCTAGTTTAGAAAGTAATTTGGAAGGCTTGGCAAGTGTATTGGAAGCTGATTTGAGTACATTTCGTGTAAAAATTTTACGTATTTTAACAGAATGTGCTATACGTATGCCAGAAAAATGCACTATATACGCCACACTGGTTGGATTGTTAAATGCTAAAAATTACAATTTTGGTGGCGAATTTGTTGATTATATTGTTAAAACTTTTAAAGAAAACTTGAAAACTGGCAAGTGGAATGCAGCTCGTTATTGTCTGAGATTTATATCTGATTTAGTTAATTGCCATGTATTGGCAGCTTCATCTTTATTGACATTACTGGAAACCTTAGTAGATTGTGCTAATGAAGATGGTGTTCCTCAAGTCAGAAGGGATTGGTTTGTGTTTGCAGTACTATCAACTTTACCATGGGTTGGGAGAGAGTTATATGAAAAGAAGGAATCCCAATTAGACCTCTTACTTGTAACTATTGAAGTGTTTTTAAATAAGCGCAGTAAGAAACATTGGCCAGCTTTAAAAGTGTGGTCAGCGGACTCTCCACATCTACAAGAAGAGTATTTAGATTGTCTTTGGGCACAAATAAAAAAATTAAGGCAAGATAATTGGTCAGAAAAGCATATACCCAGACCATACCTTGCATTTGATTCCATATTATGTGAAGCTCTACAACATACGTTACCAGCTATACAGGTTATTGTACAGTGTATTATTTTTCATATTTTACACTAATATAATATATTTTATTTTTGTTTAGTTATATATAGCAACAAAAAATTAAAAAATAAATACCAGTCCAAAGGATTTAGGCAGAGGGAACCTAATGTTAACAAAGCTGGTTCCCCAATTTTCAAGACATTGTGTGTTGAATGAGAAAGCTCATTGCTTTGTCATGTAGCCAGAAAATATTTTTTTTCAAAAATGGCCTCATATATTATTAACTGTAGATTTTATTCTCTTTTAGCCTCCACCACATAATGATGGCGATACATATCCAATGCCCAGGGTTATATTCAGAATGTTTGATTACACTGACTGTCCTGATGGTCCTGTACTTCCGGGAGCTCATTCTATAGAAAGATTCCTTATTGAAGAACATTTACACAATATAATAGAAGCTTATCATTTAGAAAGGAAAGAATGTGCGGCCCAGCTTCTATGTTTTCCTTACAAAACAAAAATACCATTAGAATATTGTGTTGTTGAAGTTATTTTTGCAGAGTTATTTAATTTACCAGCTCCAAGATATTTGGAGATATGCTATGGGTCTATTTTGATTGAATTATGTAAGCTTCAGCCTTCTACTATGCCACAAGTCTTGGCGCAGGCAACTGAGATTTTGTTCATGAGAATAGATTCAATGAACATTGCTTGTTTTGATAGGTAATATTTTATATTTATCTGTATTTTACTTTTTTGTTTTTATTTGACACTATATGCTGCATGTAGCAGAGTAGACAATAGGAACTTTATGCTAGCATACAGGTGCAATGATATTTAATAAAAATTATCAATTCTTTACCTTTATGGAATAAAAAATATTATATTTGTTTATTTTTTATGTAAAATTTAAATATTATAAGTAATGAAATAAATGTTGTTAAGCTTTTTATTGATAAAAGACATGATACATTCATTCTTCCTTCATTATTCATTATTCTTTAAAATGAATAGGTCTAGTATCTGTGAAGTACCAAAATCAGCACAATGATCTAAAACTGAATAGGGTCATTGTTTTCCTGTAAATTTTATCTGATCATGAACATATTGAAAAGCCCCATAGTGTGAATCAAGTCTAATTGCTAAACTTAAATTGCAACTTAAAAACTTAATATTATTATTCTCTTTTACAAATAATTTCTAGTAAGTAAGTAGCTTGGTACTTACTTTAAAGTATGGCTAAGCCATACAGTCATTAGTCATTGCGGCCTTTCTTCTGCAATAACATTTACAAATGCTAAAAATGTTTTATTATGCTATTCTTATAATAATATTTTCTTACAGATTAGTGAACTGGTTCTCATATCATATAAGTAACTTCCAGTACAGGTGGTCATGGGAGGACTGGGAAGCTTGTGCCCAGTTGGATGCAGACCATCCTAAGCCTAGGTTTATTAGAGAAGTACTCGGAAAGTGTTTGAGGCATGTAATGTGTGGTTATATTTTTAAGAAATTTGATTGTAATATAAACTATGATGATCGAGGTATAATTGCAAGTTCAACCCCAATGTGGAGAATAAATTATTTCCTTTTCCCCACTCTGCTAAGGCAAGTATTGAGTTCTGTTTCTCAATACAAATTGTCTTGCCACTAGGTTCCCTCTGTCTACCCTGCTCTATGTGGGATACAATGAGAAACTGAAAAAAAATAATTAAATTCATGACTCATTTATACAAAGTGAGCAAAATTATTAAATATCAAAATATATTCTTAAACAAGAAGTTAAATTCTAATTGGAAATTATTTATTATAATAATATTTGAAATGATTATGTAGGTTATCGTATCATCAGCGAATCAAAGATATGACTCCAGAATCATTATCTGCGTTTGTGCCTCTGAAACCTGAACCCATATACAAATATTCTATGGAAGGTGCAGGTAAGAATTACATGAATAAAAACATGAAATGGAAAAAAATATTTTATTTAATGTTTTATACAAAATATTCTACAAAAGATTTTTAAGCTATTATTATTGTATTATTGTGTTTTATAATATTAAAATTTTATTATAAAAATATTTCTATTATAACTTAACTAAAGATAAATATTTACATAGCGAGGGCAGCAATTGTGGCATGAGAGAAAAAATGGTTAAATGCCTCTTAATGTTTGTCTATTTTCATCTTATGATTTAATTTAAAGCTGAAATTAAATGATCTAATAAGAGTTCAGTCTATGACATGGCCATTAATTCTAAGAAACTGTAAGAATGAGCTTTTGGCTCACTTTCGTCTTTGTATTGTAAATCGTCTGTAGTTTCTTTATCTTCGTCCGAATTAAAGCCTATGTCGTCATCTATGGAAGGAATTTTGCTTTCTTCGTAGTCGTCTTCGTCACTCTCACTGTCGTCCTCGTCGCTGTCTTGGTCATTATTTTCCATATCTTCATCGTCTTGATCATCACTTTCTTCTTCTTCACTGTACTCATTATCTATTAAGGATTCTTCTTTGGCTTTTTTATCCTTAAATACTCCTAAAAAATCTTTAAGATCATCTTCAAATTTTGCGTAACTCTCGTGATTTGAACTTTCTTCCTGCAGTAACTCAGCTGTTGTTGTTTTATCATTTTCACTGAAACTATAATTCATAAAATCTTGTAAAATGTCACTTTCAGTTGTTGTTATGTCTTTGGAATTATTTGCTGATATGAGATTAGGGATTAGTGCTGTCGCCGTTGTCGTCTCTGAATTTTCACTAGATGAGATCACTGTAGTCGATATATTTTGCTTTTTCCTTTTACATTTACTTTTACTTTTTGGCGTTGTTTGATCTTCGTCCTTGTTATTCACTGTAACTTGACTAAGAGTGGGTTCAAAAATATATTCTGCTTTGTCTTTAGATTCCTCTTCGGAATCTATATTGTCGTTATTATTTTCTTCTACTTTCTGCAATGGCATTACATTATTAACTTCATATTGATCTACAGTTTCCTCATACATATTTGTCTGTGATGCTATTTCAGACATTTTAGTAGTCATTTCTGTGGGAGAAGTTCTTAACTTGTGGTCAATATGATTTTCTCTTTCACGTTCTTTTTCTTCATCTATATATCTAGTAGTCGTAGAAGAAACATAACCCTGAAAATTAGATCCCTTTCTTCTGTGTAAGTAAGACGAAGGAGGCATTGACGTCGTAGCCGTTTGATTCTTTTGCATTGCGTTTGTACTCCATCTATCATGTTTTACCGAGGTTCCCTTGATCATTAATGTGGATTGTCTAAATCGGTTTTTATTTTTTGGTTGAGTTGTTGATACAGTCGGTTTGTTAGTAGTCAGTGCTTGTGTTGTTGTCTTCATAGTTGTTGGTTTGGAGGTCGTAGTAGTAGTACTAGGTGTTGTGGTTGTTGTGGATGTTGTTGAAGTAGATGTAGATCTTGGTTTTAATGGAATTATTGGTGAGGAACTTGCTTGTAGTGTCAAATCATTCATGGGTCTTCTTTTCAGGGCGCTTTCTGGAGCGTTTGTTGTGGTTGTAGTTGTTGTTGTCGTTATCCTCTTATGTTTCTTTACTTTTTCTTCCTTAGTGAATTTTGGTGGAGGTCGTGTACGCCTTTTAGGTTTCATAGTTGTTGATGTCGTGATTTCCCTTTCTACTTCCGTAGTTGTTGATACTTTTTTCTGCGGGGTTGCTGTCGCTTTAGTTGTAGAAGTGGTCATAGGTGTAGTTACCTCAATAATAGGCGTTTCTGTTTGAGGGTCAATTGGGGTAGTTTTAGTAAGTGATCCTAAAATATTTGCCCAAGCCATGTTTTCAATTTCTTCCTCAACGTTAATCTGAGCTGTTATTATATCTGGAACAGCAGTCGTTGCTGTAAATCTATGATTTTTTACATTGTCATGCTTTTTAGGGTGCTTTTTGGCTGTGGTTGACGGTTTTCGAATTTTGCTATCTGTTTTTTTATTTGTGTGAGTAGTGACAGTTTTCTGGGAGGAAGCATCATCAGAAAAATTGATTTTCATTGGTCTAAAGTCCGTTTCTGAGAACGAATCTTCATCAGGAGGTTGATCAACGATTTGTGGGCTAGGTCGGAAGTCTTTTGGTTTATAAGTTTTGTGTGGCTTAGAATGAACTAATTTTAAAGGTGGCATTGGTTTAAAAGGTTTTTTATCCATTGTCACAAACACACCAGGCGGTGCATTGTATACTGGAGGTCTTACATGGTCCGAAAAATAATTCACTTTAACTGGTGTGTTATATTTGTTATACGTTTTGTGGAATCTAATTCCATCAGGTCTAAAAGTGTTATTTATATTTTCCATTGACATCGTATTTATAGATTCCGCAGATTGCTCCATAGATGGTGAAATTGGTGGCAAAGGCGTAGGCAGCACAGCCGGGCGTGTTGTTTTTCCCATTTGACTTGATTCTTGTCTATGGTCATAAGGGTATTGAACATATGGGATACTATTGGCAGTGGTTGGAGACCCTAGGATTTCTTGATATTGATATTGATTTATATTTGTTGGTGGCGCTTGAAGCGGCGGACGAACATGTTTGATAGGTTGTGGTCTATATGGATAAGGAATTTGTTGATGTGCGTCAACCGGTATTCCTACGTGACCTATTTTTGAATATTGTGAAGCCCCGGGTGGGAAGTAAGAATTTTGCTTATATTTTGTTGTAGGCGTTTCATAAGATCTATCGTCGTCATCTGAAAACAGTGACGAAAATATTCTCTCTAAACCTGAAACGTACTGCTTTCTGCCTACAAATTTAGATGGTGCTATATTTTTGTGAACCCATATTGCTCTCTCCGGTCTCGAGACTTGACCTTGTGGGAATCTATTATATTCTTTCGGATTCTCAAATATTTTAGCAGGAGAACTTTCCTTTACAGTAAATGTTCTTATTGGGTTCTCATAAGGTTTTCTTTGTTTTTGAGGTGTTTGCGATATAACAGAAAAAGTTAACTCGTAATGGTATTTTCCTGGAGACATTTCTTGATCCCTTTGTCTGACACGTTTCACAGACCAAAATGCTTTGACGTTTTGTAAGCAATTATTTTGACTGCATTTTTCTTTCGTCCTCTCATCTTCAGCAAAGCGGAAACCTCCGTTACGCTCCAAGAGGCGTCCTTTTGCCATGATTGTGACGTCGCCGAAGGAAGTCGGTTCCTCTTCTGGTATTCTATCAAAGGGTGCAGATTTGATTTTGTCCCATAAATCGTGATCATCGATCTCTTTAGAATCGTAACCGTTGGGTTTACTATTTGGAGATATGACGTCACCTTTGGCAATAAGCTGGTCGATTTTATCTCTTACTAGCGTTAAATATACACTGTGTCTTAGCGCGTCCTCCCAGTAGTGGGCAGGCACGGCGGCCACGGTCGGGGGCGCCGATGTTCTGAAAGTTTCGTGCAATGTTCCAGCGCGGTTGTCCCTTTTGTCGTGGTGCCATTCATTAAGCGGGATCGGCGTCGGTCTGAAGTCATCAAATTGTGCCCAAACATCTTCTCTTTGTATCTGAAAAAGTAATTACAGCAATTAAATAAAAATAAAGCGAATACTAATAGGATATTAATGCTCAATTGTAATTGCTGAAAAAATATTTAAATATGCGTTCGAAAGTAAAATGGCGGTTGGCGGGAAAGTGCGCGCTCGGATGGCGTGCGGCGACCGTTGCGTGCTTCACAATCCAACCCTCGCGACGCGATTTTCCAATGGACTAATACAGTTAAAATTTTTCCAAACTCATATCGAGTGATTGTAATTTATTAACTTTATGTACCTACATATCCTTGTTTGAATATTCATTATTAATGAGTTAATTCAATGTAGAAGCTAGTCGTTGCGTGACAGTAAAATCGACTGGTTCTGGGTTCGATCCCCACTCGAGGAAATAAAATATTTAAAAAAAATTAAATTAGCTTCACGCTGTATCCCGCACACAGCAGGGTAGGTAGAGGGAACCTAGTGTTAAGACACTCCGTTCCCCACTTTCTGCCGAATTCTGGAGGCATTGCGTGTTGAGTGGCAGAACTCAACGCCGCGCTTAACCTCAAAATAATTAAAATAATTAATATTTAAAAAAAAATAAAAAATTACTTTTTTCAATGTATTTATTACAATTTCTTCGCTCTGGTATAGAAGCAAGGGGCAGCGTTGAGTTCCGGCACTTAGCACGCAATGCCTCTAGAATTCGGAGGAAAGTGGAGAACGGAGTATCTTAACACTAGGTTTCCTCTGCTTACCCTGCTGTGTACGGGATACAGCGTGAAGCTGTAATTCAATGTAAAAAAACCAAATATCCGTATAATTTACAAAAAATCCAAATTCTATTCATTCATTTTAATTATTTTCTTTACTCAATTCAAATATGAGACAGTATTTATATCATATTACACTATTTTTGAGGCCAGTCGTGGCGCAGCGGCACGAAGTGTGACTGTAAAACCGACTGGTTGTGGGTTCGATCCCCACTCGAGGAGATGAAATATTTACTTAAATTTATATTTCCATTTCTTCGCTCTAGTGTCGAGGTTAAGCGCGGCGTTGAGTTCTGCTACTCAACACGCAATGGCTCCAGAATTCGGCAGAAAGTGGGGAACGGAGTGTCTTAACACTAGGTTCCCTCTGCCTACCCTGCCGTGTGCGGGATACAGCGTGAAGCTGATTTATTTATTTGGTTTATTTACTATTTTTGATAGAGTTAACAGAGTATAAACAAAAATATTTAAATAGTCAACGAAAGCATAAGTGTTAGAAGCTTCTTGCGGCGCTACATATTGTTATCTTAGAAGATACGATCTGGGCCTAGATGTGTAAGAGCCGTGTAGCTTGTAATATTACTATATAAGCAATTTACATTCGATTTTAATTTCAAGGGCGGTATTAATTATTTTGTGTAAATCGTTTTATTTAAGCGTTTATAGAATTCCTTTGCCAAATGGCAAAAACGGATTCCGTATAGATTCATCATGTGAAGTTTAATAATTCGTTTTTTTTTAAACTGATATTTGTGACGTATACGTCATTTTATTTCATTCAATTATTTATGTATAATATAATATTTATTTATTAGATCCACTAGTGATGATAAAACTTTACAATGATAAAGAAAAGAAATAGAAAATAAAAGTAAAGATTAAATGTACTATTTTAAAAATGGATAGTGTTCTAGCTCATACAAAAATAACAAATTGTACGGCCTTAATTCTTTTAGTACGCTTTACGATTTCAATAAACAAAACAAAATTTAAGTTAACAAGACTAATTAATAGAAAACAGACAGAAATACTAAATTAATTCAATAATATATAGCTAAACAATTAAAAAAATAATAAAAATATATATTTTTAATAACTTACTATAATCTAATACTTAAAGTATTATGAACATAAATTGGTTAAAAATCGTGGGTGCACAGATATTACGATAACCGTGTCTATTGGCCCACATACCTGGGAAAATCTCATATGAAGACAATGCTCCGAGGTCGGTGCTCCGTGATATTGATCTTCACGTGTGATCAGCCTTATTGTAAGAGGGTGTGCTTTATCATATCTGGACATTTTTGCGCTATTCATAGTTTTTTTGGAGCATTTACGTAATTGTTGAGTATTTTTTTGTTTAATATTTGCTAGGTACGCAGAGGGAACCTAGGGTTAAAGCACTCCGTTTCCTCATATATCGCTTAGTTTTCGAAAGATTGCGTGTTGATTGTTGAATGGTGGAACTCAACGCCGCGCTTTATCTACCAGAGTGGGGCAATTAATATAATTTAATAATCATTCCCTTGATTAGAATCGGAACACACAACTACCGCTTTTACAGTACGATTCTGTACCACTGCACCGAGGTGGTCTCTAATAAGTATTTGAAATTTTAATAAGTAACTTTCTTTAAATATAATTAAATTTGTGATTATTTCGTTAAGCTTTAATTTTGGATTATTTTGTAATATATATTTTTTTCATACACTTGTTAAATTTACAAAATATTTTTAGATCTTTATATAATATAAATATATAATAAAACACACAATTTCTCTAATCTCATAAATAAATAGAACCGATATTAGATGAAACGAGCATTTTCAACGTGAAACAGTATGGAAAGCGATCACAACGTATAATTTAGTTGATTATACTTACAATTAGTGTAAAGAAAACGCACAGTAATATGGACCGCATCTTTGATCATTCCACTGCACGATCGATATTTATTTATTTATTTATTTAGCACTAGTATCGAAGGCGTACGGCGCCACAGCACCGGCCAGCATGGACTGACTGTGGCTTTGTAAAGTGCGGTATCTAACCCCACTTGATACGGAAAATTATATATATAGATTTTCTTGTTTCTTATATATGTATCTAGATATATCTTAAAAAATATATTTGAAAAATGTTTTGAAAAAAAATTTAAAGTTGTCGCGTGTTTTCATATTATGTAGTGGTTGGTTTCTTAAATTTGATTGACACTAAACAAATGGTAGCTAATCAATTTTCTAAGTTCGTTCCTGTTTCGTTTTACTAATAGAAGCATTTTTTTTTAAATTTTAATATGAAAAATGATCGTTTTATATTCTGCCGAAAGAATTAATTGCTTTTTTAAGGTAATTTATTAATAGTATAATATAATAATAAAATTAAATAATAAAAAAAATAGGTAAAGCCATCAAAGCCATCCTCGTTAGGAAATAAAAGATACCATCGTCCATCTTACCAGCAATCAACGGATTTACAGACAATACTGTTAGTGTTGTAACACCATAACCGATGGAGGAAATGGCAATTGCGTTTCGTATCCCGATATGTAATGCTTTTAATTATATATATTTTATACTGAATATTATCTGTATTTTGTATATATTTTTTTATTTTGTTATACTTTTTGTATATTTTGAGTTGGTTTTTTTTGAGTCTTCATTAAATTGATTTTTTTATTATACCTCTTCTTTTGGGTGACATGAACATGACTTTTAATTTTCTTAAAGGTTTGACAAGTTTTGAATATACAGTATATGTTCATTAAGTTAAAATAAGTATGAATGTAAATAGAAGTCAGCCGTGACGCAGGGGTACGAGTGTGTGACTGTAACGCGACTGGTTGTGGGTTCGATCCCCACTCGAGGATTTTTATTTCTTCGCTCTGGTGTCCAGGAAAAGCGCGGTGAGTTCTGCCACTCAACACGAAATGCCTCCAGAATTCGAAAATGGCCTCTGCCTACCCTGTTGTGTGCGGAATTCAGAGTAAAACTGATAAAGTATTTAATTTCTCATATTTGTATATTACATTGTCCTATTTGTATTAAAAGTTAACGCCCTCATAAAATTGTGATATCGAATTCATTTTTTTAACAAAACAAAGATAATTTATAATTGCATAAGCACATTTTGTATGTAAAAATTATCAATGAATATATTACATCAAGGAAATCACGAATAAAATTATAATAACATAGACAATTGGAATGATTTGAAACCAACATTAAAATAGCTGAAAACGTCGCTCGGGCACGCGACGCGAGATGGAAAGTGGCCGCGGGATTTCGCTGTGATATTTCATACGATTACATGTATGTACTACGAGAATTTGCTATATTCTTCTTTATTTGTTATTAGCCGTATGCATTTTTCGTTGTCGATTAATTTAATTAACTTTAATGTTTAATTCTTAAAAACTGCTTCAATAAAAAACGTTTGTACCTCGTCATTACTTATTGAATAATAGCTCATTATATTTGAGATTAGCGTAGATTGAGATTTTAACAAAATGGTGGCGTGGAGACACTACACAACGGAGTGCTATATATAATAGAAAAATATTTGATTAAATATATTTCTACTAAATATAATTATATTCAGCATAGTATTTTGGTTAAAAAATGACGAACAAAAATTCATCATTTGGAAACTGTACATAGAAAATTCAACATGCATCATTTGAACCTACTCCCTTTCATTATCGTCCAAGAAATTCGTAGTTAAGGTATCTTTAATTGATTGCTGGCAAGTACCTAAGTGGTGTCTTAAATTATATAATAGTATATCAATATATTCCTTTTTTGAAAACTGTTTCTTTGTATAATACATTTTAATCCTCTCGGGATATATAATTAATTTAGTTTTAAAAATAAATAACTTTTACATATGAACTAATCTATACTATCTATAATTATTCGTGTCGATGTAAACAATTGTGTGTACATTGAAATTGTTATTATGTGGTGTACAAAACTTTTAGTTATTTTCGTTTAACTAAACAGTCGAAGCCGCAGATAAAAGACAGTATAAAATAAAATTTAAATACATTCATTTACAGCGTCCCTACCCGGTACTGAAGCGGCGTATCAGCTGGTTACATGTGTCCGTAACAAATGCACCCCCGAGGAGGCTTTGAACGTGTTACGTGAGCTGCCCAACCCGCTGCGTGAAGGAGACACGAGCGCCGCCCACACTGCCTATAATCCGTTGAAGATCGATGTTTTTGTACAAACCCTGTTGAATCTTGGCAGTAAAAGTATTTCTCACAGTTTTGCCGCTATATCCAAGTTTCATTATGTTTTTAAGGTAATTTTGTTTGTTGAACTTTAAAATTAGCTTTTAATTGTTTTACTCGAAATTTTAAATGCCCATAAATGGCAAATATTTGCCTAAAAATATTAAACTATTACTTTTTTTTTTAATTTTATTATTTTATGTGAGGGTAAATGCCCTTTTTGGAACTAACTCGTTAGTTGCTTAAGTAAATTATTATTAAATATATGATTATTTTAGCATTTGAATATTTTTAGGTAGAATATCTTTGGACATTATTTTACATTATTTTCTCTTTTTTCCACAAAAGATATTAGCAGAATCAGAGGAAGCTCAAATCTGCGTACTCCGCAACGTTTGGGAAGTGTGGCAGAGACACAGCCAGATGGTCTGCGTGTTGGTGGACAAGATGCTTAAAACACAAATAGTGGAATGTAGCGCAGTGGCCACTTGGCTGTTCTCTAAAGAAATGGCACCCTTCTTCACGCACAGCTGCTTGTGGGAAATATTGCATTTGACTATCGATAAGATGAACAAGCATGTGTCGAAGTTGAGTGAGTGTTTTTTTTTAATTGTTTCTTATTATGTTTGTTATGTTCAAAGTAAGGCACAGGTATTTGTATATGTAAATGAATTGAGTCTAGAATGAATTCTATAGTTTGGTAACCAGCTCGTGATATTATAACCCTTTTTTACCTTAATTCTCCGATTAAAACCTTCCCCACTCCCCCTTCCCCCCCTTTAGAACAAAAAAGACTAAGTCGAAATCCATTTGTTTGAACTCTATGATGCCACAGACGGACAACACGTGAAGTTTGAAACCCCCTTCTGTCTTCGTCGGGAATTAAAAAATATTTATCGTATTACACTAGGTGGTGGGTAGTTTCCTCCCTAAATGTTAGAAAATACCGATACGTATTAAATAAAATCAAATATATTCAATTTATTTAATCAAATATATTATTATATTATATTATTTAATCCAATTTATAAAATTTATTTATAAATTTTTAGGTAAAGAGCTCCAAGAAGCCAGAGAGGCGTTAGCCAGAGCAGACTCTAGTAGTTCAGACTCTGAAGACGAGAGTGGGAGCAAGAAAAAGAAAGATCAAGACAAGCCCACTGAAGAAGTAAGTTTTTATTCTTCACGCCATATTCCGTATATCCATTGCAGGATAGTAAGAGGGAATCTCGTATTATAAGATACTTTATTCTTGGGGAATATCGCCGCCCTAATTTCGAGATACTGCTTGATGAGTTGCGAAACTCAAGACTGCGCTTGGTCTTGTACCAGGGCGAGAAAAAGAAGTAGACGTTAATCATTCTTCCGAGTGGAAATCGAAATCACAACCGTCGCGTTTGTAGTCAGACTTTGGTGTGCACTAGTACTGCTGTGTCACTGGGTACTCTGAGTGCGTATGTAATAGTACTAATTTACAGGTTACTTGACAAAAGAGTTGTCAATATTAATCTAGACTCAATTTATACTCAGATCCTAAGTCTAAACTTCAAGCCCGTGGCCATGGTCCCTGCTATTCAAACATCAATTAATTTGATTGAGTTGATTCACGCTGTATCCTGTATATTGCAGGATAAGCAGACGGAACCTAACGTTAAGACGATGTCCGCTGAATTTTTGAGATATTGCGTGTTGAGTGGTTTAACGCTGCACGTTGCCTTGTTACCACGGCGAAGAAATTAAAATATTAATTAGGATTAGAACTTTGATTTAAAATAAATAAAATCAGCTTCACGCTGTATCCCGCACACTGCAGGGTAGGGAGAGGGAACATAGTGTTAAGACACTCCGTTCCTTACTTTCTGCCGAATTCTGGAGGCATTGCGTGTTGAGTGGCAGAGCTCAACGGCGTGCCTCGATACTAGAGCGAAGAAATGGAAATATACATTTAAGTAAATATTTCATCTCCTCGAGTGGGGATCCAACCCACAACCAGTCGGTTTTACAGTCACACTGTGCCGCTGCGCGACGACTGGCCTCATGACTTAATTAATTTATGAATATTTTTTGCACACCAGGCTGTGGAGCGCATGGAGGAGCGGCTGGAGATGGCGCACACGGACCAGAAGCGGCTGTTCCTGATCGTGTTCCAGCGCTTCATCATGATCCTGTCGGAGCACCTGGTGCGCGCCGACACGGACGCGCGCGACCCGCACACGCACTGGTACCGCGCCACGCTCGCGCGCCTGCGCCAGGTCTTCCTCTTGGTGAGCCAGCGGCTTCTTTTGTATTTATGATATATCATGGAAATATTGCTCTAAATCGACCATTTGTCTTTACTGTTTATCACGTCTAAGTGTGACATCGGTGGTTTTTGGTAAATAGCAACACTTGTGGTCTTGTTCTACCCTTCTACCCGAAAAAAAATATTGTATTTAAGTTATTGTGATTTTCATTTTGATGCCAGCCGTGGCGCAGAGGCACAAAGTGTGACTAAACTCGACTGGTTATGGGTTCGATCCCCACTAGGGGAAATGAAATATTTATTTACATTTATATTTTCACTTCTTCGCTTTGGTGTCGAGTTCCGCCACTCAACACGCAATGCCTCCAGAACTCTGCGGATAGGGGGAACAGAGTCTCTTAACACTAAGCGGCGGGATGCTGCGTGAAACTGATTTTTATTTATTTATTGTAATTTTCCTGCTCTGGTAGAACAAAAAACCATTCCACCACTCGAATTTGACCAAAAATTGCAGAATGAGATAAATTCACACTAGTTTTCTCTGTCTACTATTGGCGACAAGACGACAAGATGAAAACTAAAATTATAGAGCTTCGAGTGATGGCCGAGTTTGGTGACGAATAGAGGAAGAGAGATAGAAAATGTAATAATTTTTTCTAGTATATTTTATAAAATTCCTCAACGGATATCATAACAAAAAAAAATTATAAACTTAAAGCAACATAATTTAATACGATTGATAATACGATTGATATAATTGATTTTGGATACTGTTTTTTCCCAGCATCACGAGCAAGTTCAGAAATACAGCAGCACATTGGAAACTCTTCTGTTCACGCAAGACTTGGATCCTCACATTTTGGACGTTTTCCACCAATTCGTTGCTCTTACCGCATAATTTTGTTCATTCGTTCGTTAATTTATTGTAATTAAAAAAATAAATAAAACCAATATTTTATAATGAATCTATAAAGGAAAATCTATTGTACAAGAAAAGGATTTAATGATATATAGCCCCACCTACCGTGCCCAACTATATCACCCAGGAATCCAGATCGGTCGAGTCGTTGAGCAAGAGTAGGATGACAAACACACAGTAGTGACCGCCTTAATGTTAGAAAAAGATGCGCAGATTTGATTTAAGAGCCTTTCTTACTTTTAATTATTGTCTTCCCGAGTATACGGTGAGTGTGTGCGCAGTTCAGTGTGATCGATAAGTTGTGGCCACCCTAAAGAACACCTAACTTTAGGGTGGCCACAACTTGTCGATCATACTGTACAGAAGAATTAAATATATACGATATTTAATCAAGTGACATAAAATTTTGTGCAGACTGACGTATAGGTCACAGATAAACAAATATATATTCAATTAAAGGTTGTCAGTGCAGAAATTGTAAAACTTTAGACCCAAAATTAAAAATATCAAAATTAATTACAGTGCGGCGTTGAGTTCTGCCACTCAACACGCAATGCCTTCAGAATTCGGCAGAAAGTGGGGAACGGAGTGTCTTAACACTAGGTTCCCTCTGTCTACCCTGCTGTGTGCGGGATACAGCGTGAAGCTGATTTGATTTGATTTTAATTACTTTATAAGATAAGTACGCTTTAGATGCAGATTTCTTTCGAACGTGCTATTTAATTTATACTTATATATATTATTTTATTTGCTTTGTCCCATTTAAATATTCACCATAAAGTGTAACATTTAGTAAGTGATTTAGTTGCAAAGATTGAAAGTACAAGTCAAGACATTGAAAGTAAATTATATTTGAAAAGGAATTCTTAAAATAATGATAGATTTCACTTACTTTAGTTTTGGTTGACACACGTGTCAGTGAGTTTCTTATTTTATTTTACTATTTTTTAAAGTGAAAAAAGCTGAAAGTAAATTTGAAAGTTTTTATTTTATTCTTCTAGCCACGCAAACGTTGCTAGCCAGAAGATTTACAGTTTTCTTCTCGAAATACACAACTCTTGAACTGTTTCATTCAAATATTTTCGTAGCTTCGTCCTCTAATGTTAACTAATAGAAGTGAACCAAACCTAGCTTTTAAAGTATGTACATATTATGTATTTATCGTCTTTTCTTTAAGAAATATTTTGTAGATGAAAGTTATTATATTATATTTTTATGCCGAATACTGACGACCTATATACAATTTTTCTTTGACTTATATATAACAATAATAAAATGAATGAAGCCTTAGTTGTAAATAAATAAAAGTGTAAGTGATTTTTAAACATTGTTTTATTTCTTGTATCAAATTGTATATAAAAAAAGTTTATTATACATTTGTATACTGTTATTGAAAGACTTATTACAAAAATATTCAAAATAATTCGGTTTGAAGATCTTTATTCTCTTTTCGACACATGTCATTTATATGAGAAATTAAATAAAAATAAACATTAACAGGCATTAGTGAACAAAGAGCTAATATGAAGTAAACATAAAATTACAAAAAATAAAAGAAAATAAATATATTATAATACGTTTATACATAAAATTGATGTTTTCATTAAGAACAGTCTCAGTCTCAGTTACATTTTCTATTCATATGAGTTAGGTATTCCAGTTTAATTTAGAGTGTTCTATTAGTATTAATATTAGCAAAAAAATGTTTATTACAAAAATATTAACTTACCCCTAAACATGTAAGTGCATAAAAGTCGACATTAAATATTAATTAAGGAACTTTAATAATTCTTCTACATCGCCTTTAGAGCCCAAATAGCATGGAGCTCGCTCGTGAATAGTTTGAGGTTTGATGTCCAGGATGGGTATCGAGCCATTGGTAGCGAGACCACCAGCCTCCGTCACTATGAACGCCATTGGGTTACATTCGTAGAGAAGACGCAACTGGAAAGTTATTCATGTTATAGCTGTATCTTATAATATGCGTGCAGCTGCATATTATAATAGGATAGGCAGAGGGAACCTAGTTTCAAGACACCTTCCCATCCCACTTTAGGGACACTTCATTTGAAGAGGCAGTTGGCGAAAGTTAACGCCGCGATTTGTCTTGTTAACAGTGTGATTAAATTAAAATAATTAATTCTCCCCAGTGGGAATCGAATTCACAATCGTCGCGCATACAGTAAGACGCAGTGCCGTTACGCCACGACGGTTATAAGTACATAATGACAAACATAATGTCGTATAGTTATTTATTTTGATCTTTGATAGATAAAGTTATTACTTATTTCTTTTCTTATACAGAGCGTCAGTTACCCAAAACACATTGTCTATGAAATTAGATGTAATTTAAGGAGTAATAGTGTAAAAAAAAATATTAGCTATGTATTAAATCTAAATTTATGTAATTTTCAAATTTAGTAAAAAAATCTTTATCAGTTGTGATTATATATATTATAAATAGTTTTCATACACAGGAAGGAGGTTTTAAGAATGGAATATTTAACTTACTTTTCCTTTTGGAGCAGATTTAGTAGCCGGGTACATGAAAATACCACCGTATTTAATAGTTCTGTGCACGTCAGCTACCATGGAGCCCACATATCTAGCACCATAGGCTTTACCAGTTTTAGGTCTTTTCTTTTCTTCTATATAATTTATTAAACCTTCAGACCATTCCGCTGCATATCCTAATGTAATAAATGTAATAAATTAATAGTAAAATTTTGTTAGATTATTGAATTTAATATAACGTTAGTCCTGGTCTTATTAGCTAGAGAAAGTCATGTAAAACGTATGAGGACCTCCGGAGGGCGAAGAAGTTGAAAATGAATAAAGCGAAAAAAGTACAGAGACAAAGAGCGTTTAATGCTCTGTTCTCTATGTAAGGCGTGAAACTAAAAAAAACTGATTTCGCGTTAAGTACTTGACATAATTTTACAGCTACTCTTTAGGACCGTTGCATTTTATGTTGTGACATAAAAAGTAAACACTTTTGTCTGTTTATTGGTCCACAAAAGAAAATACAATCATAATACATTCACATAAACAAGAAATCATAAGCACAGATATTTAAATGAAGATGACTTGCACGACAATGAGAATATCAACTATAGTTAGTTCCTCACCTTCATTTATAGAGTAAATTTTGCCCTTCTCCGGTATTCTCATATTAGGATCAGTCAAAATAAATTCCCCGATGGACGGATCGTACATAAATCCGTTGACGCCTTTTCCTTTTCCCAAGGATATAACGAGCATGGTCGCTGATCCATATAGTGCGTATCCAGCCGCAACCAGCTCATTGCCGGGACGTAGGGCGTCAGACTCTGATGGCTCGCCGTTTGAGGTTTTCCTAAAATTTTGTTTAGTTTTATTGCTTTTTTTAAATATTATGCTTATTCAAGTGATAAATTATGAAATAACTTATTTTATGAAGGTAATATAAGTTAATTCGCGGCGTTGAATTCAGCGACTCAACACGCAATACGTCCAGAATTGGGTGGAATTTATGGAGCGGAGTGCCCTAACACCTAGGTGCCCTCTGCCTACCCTGCCGTGAGCGGGATACAGCGTGAAGCTGATAAATATCAATTAATTTTCGAATGTAATTTTATAGATAGAAAACATCAGATAAGATGTTTAGATACTCTGAAAAAAAGATCACTGTATGTGACTGTCCATGTACGGATTTGTCTGACTGAACGATTCATGGTCGTGAGTTCCAATTTTTCATAAGAGATATTTCGGGGGCGATAAAAAAAATATCAGTAGTTTTGACTGATTAGTGCTGAAGATTATTTTAGACATTTATTAATTAGCCCGCTAATATTAATTAAAAACTAACTTGTAGATGGCAAAGATGGAGCCAACAGACACGAGACAGTCGATGTTGGAGGAGCCGTCGAGTGGATCGAAACATACTACGTATTTTCCTCGCCTTTCGGTTTCAACCTGTAACACAAAATATTCATTAAAATTAAAATGAATTGGTTATGTATGATTTCGTGAGGATATTTTTAATACAAATGTGTGAGATATTTTTTCAATAATCAAACACTGGCTCTGAAAATATTAAAAACGCTAACGTGATTTTTTTGCTTCATGTCTATACCGAACCTATGTGAAGACTCGCGGAGAGCCTTCAGAACCTGCCTATGAGAGTAGGCAAAGGGAAACCAGAAGTAAGAGGCTCCGTTCCTGCTAAGACACTTCCATTGCCCAGTTTCCTTCGAATTATAAAAGCATTGCGGGTTGAGTGGCGGACCTCAACGCTGCACTTTGCCTCGTTACCAGAGCGAGGAAATGAAAATATTATTTATTAAATTTCCTCGAGTGGAAATCAAACTCAGAATCTGTCGCGTTTATAGTCACACGTCTACGCCACGAACGACTAGCGTTTTAATATTCATATTGGAAAAATATTGGAAAAAATCAATTCCTACTTAGAAATTTAAATATTAACACGCATATTTAGGTGTGGAAACAATAGCTAATGCTTCACTGCAACGGTACCCATCCTACGGACTAGTTACGCTTATGAAATTACAGATAAGTCTATATCTATAGAAACTGTTACTCATTAAATTAATATCACTGACATTTTACATGACATCTACATATTTAATAGAGGCCAGTCGTGGCGCAGGGGCATAAAGTAGGGGACTATAAACGCAACAGGTTGTGGATTCGATTCCTACTCAAAGAAATCAAATATTTAATATTTTCATTTTCCTTGCTCTGGTATCGAGGCAAAGCGTGGCTATCAGTTCCGCCACTCAACACGCAATTCCTCTAGAATTCGGCGGAAAATGGGAAAAGGATTGTCTTAACACTAGGTTCCGTCTCCAGTGTGCGAAATACAGCGTGACGGTAAAAAAACTATTTAATATTTCTAGCTTTTAGAACGATCATTAATCTTCCTATGCTTTGTGCATTCAACAGACAGATAATTTTCGACACCTATAGACCTATAGATCGTCACCTATAGACTACATGAATTGGATTTGCATTACAATAATAATATTTCCATAAGTAAATTTAGAATCGATATTGACAGATAATTATACATTTTTTTCTTGTTTTTGTCTTATTTTACAGAACATTTCATTTACGTGATTAAAACTTGTTTTTAATTATTATAACGCGTATAGTTTTACGAAATGCTAATCTAGTGGGTGTGTTTCGTCTGATTATAAATAAACAGGTTATCAAAAACTTTGTTTATTTAAAGATAATAAGTTCGTGACCTTGGTTTGAGTTGATAATTTAAATATATACAAATTTCGTGGGTTAATGTAACCTTTAAAGTACAATAATAATATGGTTGAAATTATTTTATAACTTGCATGAGAAAATGTTGGATACAAAGTTCAGTTGAACATAACAACGACTAAATTATACATATTATAAGAGAAAGAAAATAATTCTTTAAAAATGGCATGTAAAATAGTAGCTTCTGATAATGCAATGTTGCTCAATAGCCAAACGTACTTATTTATAATATAACAATTTATTTATAATTTATACTTAATACGTAATATTTTTTAACATCAAACCAACAAATGTTTATGAAAGATTTTTGTTTCTATTGTTTTTTTTTATACCTTTAATAGACTAGTGATGTACCTATGGCTTACCTGTAAGACATTCGGATTTTCTTCAGACACCAGTAGGCAGGTGGTAAAAGACGATTTGAGCATATTAATAAAGAGATCGTTGGAGAGAACATCCAGTTTCTTGACTTCTTCGCCTTGGACGTTAGTATCTCCTGAGATTCCATGACTGTTAAAAAAATTATAAAATAATGTTTTTATATAATTGTAATATTTGTTCACATTATTTTAAAATTATCTTTTGTTTATACATTTAGTGAAAATCGATTATTAACTTAAAGTAATGATAAAGAAAACTAACAGTTTAGCTATGCCGGCTTTCCTCACAGCTGTTTGTATCGCCTTTACCGCTGTTTGTATGGAATTTAATAACTGTGTTAAGTCGCCTGTAGCCGCTGGCGCCGTTCTTTGCTGAGCCAAAACCCAACGGGTTAAGGTCATAGCATTTACATCAAAGGCCGGTCCTTGTTGTGACATTTTATAAAACTTAAAATATACAAAAATATACGGCAAAAACGGCGACAAGCGCACTCAACTGATATCGCGGTACTGGGCAATATTTAATTCAGGCAGTGAATGTATCTTAAGTTTTCGTTCCTATAGTAATATGGAATGTTGAATAAATGTAATGCTAGTGACGTAGATGTTGCCGCTCAACTTATATCTATTATTACCCAAACTGGTTCTTATAACATTTAGATTGCAATAATTTAATTTATATCTTAAAATATACAAAGTTAGAGTATATATTTCAATATAACCTAAAAGTGGGTGTGTGTATGACGCAATTTAAGTGATCTATGCAGGAGACTGGAGACTTGTTTTTAGTTTTTGTATGCAAATGTTTATGAAGTAGTACAGTTACATGTTTTGTCGGTTTAAGTTTTAAACATATATGTATTTCTAAATAAGTGAATCTCAAAATTACCAAATAGTACCTCTTAAAAGTAATATGGAACAATGGATATAAATTAAAATATTGTACATTATAACTTTTGCAATACACTGTTTTCTGTAAGAAATAAAACCTATATATAGGTAAAATGAGGCGAATTCATGGTATGAATAGACATAAAACTATGAAAGTTTTTCATAGCATAATATCCAAGGCCGGTTTTTATTCGTAAATTTAATATTTAATTTCTTTTTTATTAAAGGATTTTTTCTATACAGGATATATTTACGTAAATTTGGGAAAAATTTAACGTTTGAATGTTGTCGGTTGAACTGTGTAAATTGATTCTCTAGAAAAGTTGTAATTTTTTTTAGCTTTATTCCGCATAACGATCCTAGTATTAAGAAACTCCGCACTCACTTTCTGCAGAATTCTGGAGGCGTTGCGTGTTGGAAAGCAATGCCACGCTTTGCCTCGACACCAGAGAGTGGGAATTGATTCCACAACCTGTCGCGTTACGTAGTTTGTTCAGTCACACGATTGTGACCCTGCGCCACGACGGGCCTTAATTATTTTTTTTTTATTCCATACGTTGTGTTTGGTGATAAAAGTCTGTTTTTGTTATTTTGTGATGAATCAGGAATTTGTGCATTACGAACGCAATTATGATTTAAATTTATGGAAAATTTATTTTATAAAGTATGAAAAACATAGATACGCTTTGTGGGGTGAATAGAATAAAATTTAACTTTGCATTCTATAAATTGTCGGATTCTGTTTTGTAAATATTGTGGTCTGTGCAATAAAGCTAAATATCCTGTGTAAAAATACTTTTTACTGTCTATATGAGGCTGTTTTAATATAGACTGTTATTATGTATAAAATCAATTGCAATTGTGCAATCGGCAAAATGTTTAAAAAAGTTTTGACTTAAAGTCTAATTGGTTTTGAAAACGGAGTGGTCATATTATGGCATAATTTTTTGATGAGAGTTTAGGTACTCTGGACAATGATTTATTAATGTTTTAATATTGATATTCTGTGCGTTAACTTGTAATGTCAAAGTCAGTGAATAATGTCAAACAAGCTATGGCTAAAGGACGCAAACGTAAATAAATCACACTTCTATAACTAAACATGGCACCTAAATTAAAGTTTGCTGAAGGTAAGTTAATTTATGTAAGTAGGCCCTGCGAATTTTCATATACTATTTTATATGATTGTATAATTTATACTCTTGCTTGCATTTACACAATTGGAACTTATTTGTATTTCCAGGTGAAAAAGTTCTATGTTTTCACGGGCCACTCATATATGAAGCCAAATGCCTTAAAAGTTCTGTTACAAAAGATAAACATGTACGGTATCTGATTCATTATGCTGGGTGGAATAAAAAGTAAGTAAAATTTCAAATTAGCTTCACGTTTTACCCCGCATACACCAGGGTGGGCATAGGGAACCTAGTGTTAAGACACACCGTTCCCCACTTTTCGCTGAGTTCTGGAGGCATTGCGTGTTAAGTGGCGGAACTCAACGCTGCGCTTTGCCTCAATACCAGAGCGAAGAAATGGAAATATAAATGTTGGTAAATATTTCATTTCAGTAGGGATCGAATACACAAGCAGTTGATTTTACAGTCACACTTTGTGCCCCTGTGCCATGACTGGATACAATTTTTTTTAAATTTCAAACATTTTGCAATTGCATTAAAGTGAATTTAAATATAATTATAGAATTCTATATAAGGTAGACAAAGTATTAGAAAAAATAATTTTTCTTACAACTTGTTTATTGGAATACATATAATATAATTAGAATTAGGCAATCATTTGTGAATGTTATGTGGTAGTGTAATATTTCGTTTTGTTATTAATCTTATTAGTTATTTTGTATTTATTAACTCTCATATTACCAATATTGAATACTAATCACAAATTTTAGTCAATGCTTGATAGCCTACAACCTTTTGAATATAGCTATGACATACAAAAATAAATTTGACTGGTGATACTGGAGATTACATGATTCTTATTTTTATAGTTGGGATGAGTGGGTTCCTGAGAGCAGAGTTCTTAAATATAACGAAGCAAATGTCCAGAGGCAAAAGGAAGTACAAAGAGCTCATTCTGCCCAACCAGCAAAGACTAAAAAGGGTAAATATTATCATTTAATATCATATTTTCATTTCATTTCATTGCGCATAGAATTTAGCTCTACTATTTTTTTTCAGTTTCACACTGTTTCCGCACTTCCTGCAAGGAAAGAACCTAGTGTTAAGATACCCACTCCCCAGTTTCTGCCGAATTCTGTAGCCACTGTGTGTTGAGTGGAGGAACTCAATGCCACACTTTGGCTTTATACCAGAGTAAAAAAATGAAAATATTAAATATTTAATTTCCTCGAGTGAGAATTGAATCCACAACCTGTTGCATTACAGAAACTATTGTGTCCCTGCACTATGATTGGCTTCAAAATAATTTGAAGAAAAATATTTTTTATCTTACTAATATATGTATTGTTCCTATGATATTATAATTTTAATTTGTTTCTTTCTATCTCTATATTGTTATTATTTTCAAATTATTTCATATACTTCTTTTGATGTTGATACATGCATGAATGTATGCTTTTCCTTGGATATTACGATATAAAAAGCCCTACNTATTTCAAGCCCTACCCTATTACCCATGAACTGCTCAATTTTTGAGAAATAATTTGTAGAATAGCAGAAAGAAGAAAAAAAAATTGTCTATCAGAGTTAAAAAATAAAAATTATTAATTATAAAAATCATGTTGTGGAAAAGCTTGAAACACTATGGTTCTGGGTTCGATCTACACTTCAGTGAATGTATTACATTATTTTCCTGGTTTTGGTTAGAAGACAAAGTGTGGTATTGAGTTCCACCAATTAATGTCTCAAAAATTTTATGGTGCATGTGGAACAGAGGATATTAACTCTAGGTTCTTTCTCCTTACCCTTTTGTGCATGAGATATTTATTAAAATTATTAAAAACAAATTGTTTCATACCTTTTTAATACTGATATTTTATGTATTACTCTTCCATTGACATTCCAGCGCCAGCTAAAGGCCGGAAATCTGAAGCTGCAAGTTCTACTCCTGCCAGGGAAGAGTCTAGAGCGTCCACCCCTGCTGGTTAGTTCTTAATTATAAATAATTTTCTTTGATTGTTACAATTTTTATAACATTTTAGATAAAACGATTTAACTAGATTAAACATTTCGAACACTTTGCAGTAATCTCTGGTCAGGGATAGACATCCTACCCGTGACTACGGACGCCACGCATGCACGCGATTAATCCATTTAAATATTAATTTAAAACTATACTTTTTAGAATCTTTAAAAATGTATAAAGACATAGTTTGTATTTCGATTATCACTCACAAAAATAAATATGTTTAAATTAATTTCATTTCACACACTCAAACAAAGTTCGATGGTGAGTTACACTCTCACCGTATAATGTCTGAGAAATTGGGCAGTGCAAGGGAAAAGGATTCATTTAACAAGAGTTACCTTACGACAAGAAAAAATGTGAAGCTCCTTTTATTATATGTGGCTATCTTTGATTAGCAGAGAGATTAGTGCACACATAAATAAAAACAGATTATCAATTTAAAAAAAAATATATACACAGATTATCAATTTTCTTCTAAAGGTCTTAAATTCCCATTTTCTGTCCTAAAATTAAAATCTTGGCCCTTAAAATAATCTTATTTTGAGTTTTAAGTAAAGACAAAAGCAATAATGGAATTATTAGGGAGAGGAGGATGGATAGAAAGTTAACTTAACTTAACTTAACTTAACTTAGCTTCACGCTTTATCCCTTGCGGGGTAGTCAGAGAGAACGGAGCGCCAAACGNGACGCGCTTTGAAACTTAACGCTGCTTTTTGCCTTATAGAATGCCCATTGTTACCCAAGTAATGAAAATAATTAATTTGCCACAAACGCGAATCGAAATTATTTTATAAACGTCGCATTCTAATGTAAAGTAACTCTTAATTGTTTATTTTTTAGAAAAAAGCGAGGTCGACTCGACTTGTCCATTGAGTCCGAAGAACAATACTTAGCAAAAGTTGAAGTCAAGATCAAAATACCAGAAGAACTGAAAGTGTGGCTGGTCGACGACTGGGACGTCATCACACGACAACAAAAATTAGCCATTTTACCTGCAAAATTGACAGTTTCACAAATCGTAGACAATTATTTAGCATTTAAAAAATCCAGTAAATTACACAATCAGGCAAAAGAGTCTGTTTTAATTGATATTACTGAAGGTATAAAGGAGTATTTTAATGCAACACTCGGTTCGCAGCTTCTATACAAATTTGAGAGGCCTCAGTACAGTGAAATATTACAAGAATATCCTGACACTCAAATGTCCCAAATATATGGATCCATACATTTATTGAGACTTTTTGCCAAAATGGGACCCATGTTGGCCTATACATCCTTAGATGAGAAGTCTTTACAGCATGTTTTATCTCATATACAAGATTTTCTTAAATATATGGTAACTAACAGATCGACTTTATTCAATTTGCAAGACTATGGGAATGCTACTCCGGAGTATCATAGAAAAGTGCAGTAGTTAAGATTAAAAAAAAATATGATTAGATCAAAAATACCGATTTATGTTCCATTATGTTTGTTTCTTTTTTTTTGTTCATTTAAAGATACATTCGACACATTTAAAATTTTATTTTGTACTATAGTAACGAAGCACATTTTATTACAAATACAATATTTTTTTTACAAATATCTCGATCTGGTGTCGAGGCAAAGCGCGGCGTTGAGTTCTCCCACTCAACATGCAATGCCTCCAGAATTCGGCAGAAAGTGGGGAATGGAGTGTCTTAACACTAGGTTCCCTCTGCCTACCCTGCTGTGTGCGGGACACAGCGTGAAGCTGATTTGATTTGATTTTTTTTTACAAATATATGTGATAACTAACAGATCAACTCCATTCAATTTGTAAGACTACGAGAGTCAGTCTTGAGGTATCATAGATAGCGGTAGTTAAGTTTAAATAGTGTACTATTACAGAATAACCTTAATTAATGTTTGAATTTAAGTAATAAATGTTTCTTTGATTATACTTCTTATATTTTATTTGTAGTTTTTATATATATTCGACACATTTATCTGCAAATTCGTTTTAAATCACAAATATAGAACTAATAATAAATATAAATTGAAACCAGTTGTTGCGCAGAGGCATAAGCGTATGATTGTTAATACAACAAGTTGTGGGTTCGATTCCCACTTGAGGAAATGAAATATTTAATAATTTCATTTCTTCAGTACAGTAGTTAACCCTTAAACACTCATGGGAAAACATTTTCCTAGTTTCCCACTATACATTCACACTAAATCTAATCTCCCATAGATTTTTAGTAGTACATTACAAATTTATAACCGTACATAAATCATGAAATTTGCATATGGTGGTCCATTTAAATAATGTACAGATTATTATTTGAGTCTAAATAATAAATGTTTCTTGATTTCACTTATAATAGTTTTTTTCTATGTTTATTTTAATTTAAAAATGAGAATACCATATTTTTATCTAAAATACGAGTAAAATAGTAAATTGTTATACTTACAAATTTAAGTACATTTAAACTAAGTCTGCCAGTCTTTTTTTTTACTATATATTTTTTAGGGTCCAGCACATAACAGAGTAGTTAGTAGACTTTATGGAGGCATCGCGTGTCGAGCGGCACGGATCTCAACGACGTGCTTTTGCCTCGTCACAAGAGCAGTCCTGCTCGCGATTCTCGAGTGGGAATCAAACCCACAACCGGTCGCGTTTATAATCACGACTTTTCGACAACCACGACACGGATTTTGTTATTCAATAGTGTAAGAATTATATTATGATTTTTACATAAAATAAAAAGTAGTTAATAAGTTAAAAAACTTTTTTATTCCTGTAAGCGACATGAAATAACAACTTTTGTCTATGACTGATATAGGTATAAGAAAAAAAATACAAATATAATAGACCCCGAAACAATGTTTTTTTTATATATTTCTTTGTTTATCTGTGCGTTCGATCGCGTTAATCTCAGAAACGTCTTAACCGATTTAAATGCAGTTTTCACTATTGTATTTTGTATTTACTTCAATCGGTCCACAAATATAAAAGTTATGTCAATATAAAGATTTGCATGCGACAGTATTACTACAAAATAAGTGTTTTATTGAATTCGCTAAAACTTTGGCTAAGTATATATGTATGGATATTGCCTTTAAAATGATAATGTCGTTGAATCAAGAAAATAATTGAGATGAGATAATAAATAAATGCGTTGTAACAGCGGGCAAATCCACGCGAGGGCCACTAGTTACAAATAAATTAAAATTATTTTAGATTTCCAATTAGGTAATTTGTCGTCCACAAAGATGGAATCTCAAGCATAAGTTAGTTCTATACAAATATCAAAAGAAATCAATCGTAAATCAATTAAATTAAATGTGCACATGTGAGAATGTCACACAACAAGGTCACGACTGGCAACTTGCAGCTTGAGAGCTGGTCGAGTTGACCGAATAATGTACTGAATGAGTCATATTCGAGCAAGCGTAAGGGAAAACTTGCTTTTTTTGTGTAGTCTTGGTTGTTTTAACCTTTTATTTTAACATCTGGTGCTGTATTATAGTAATGTATGTTTCTTTTTTTTTTAGAGGCCGGTCGTGGGGCAGCGGCACGAGGTGTGACTGCAAAATCGACTGGTTGTGGGTTCGATCCTCACCCGAGGAGATGAAATATTTACTTAAATTAATATTTCCATTTCTTCGCTCTGGTGTCGAGGTTAAGCACGGCGTTGAGTTCTGCCCCTCAACACGTAATGCCTCCAGAATTCGACAGAAAGTGGGGAACGGAGTGTCTTAACACTAGGTTCCCTCTGCCTACCCTACTGTGTGCGGGATACAGCGTGAAGCTGATTTGATTTTGATTTATTTTTTTTTAGCTTCACGCTGTATCCCGCATAGAGCAGAGAAGGCAGTGTCCTCCTAGTTAACTTGTTAACTCTTATTAAGATACTTTCCTCACCAATTTTCCGCTCAATTCTAGAGGCGGCTCGGTACTTAAAATTGCGCTTTGCTTGAACACCAGCGAGTGTGGTGTACTCGCTGGTGTTGAACTAGGATTAGGCTCCTTTTATCTACCCTGTTTTACAGAGATGCGTGAAACAAAGACATTCATAGTATAAATCTTATTAAAAAAATCATGTTATATTTTAATATTTTGTTTAGTTTTCATATAAGGAAAGGTACTGTTACTGCTGCCTAACTCATTGCAATTAGAATATGTTACGTATATAGAGGTGTGTTCAGTTGTCTGGTCCCATTATGCCAATGGGCCGGCAGTCCCGTATCCTTTAAAAGTACATACAACAGAAAACTGGCAAAAACAAACAAACGCGTCTCCAGAATTCGGAGGAAATTTCGGAACGGAGTCTTAACACTAGGTTCCCTCCGCCTACCCTACTGTGTGCGGAATACAGCGTGAAGCTGATTCTTGAAATTAAATTTAACAAAACTAAGTCAGCTTTACGCTGTATACCGCATACCGTAGGGTTAGGCAGAGGGAACCTAGTGTTAAGATACTCCGTTCCAACTTCCCAACTCTCCGATGATTTTTCGAGGCACTGCGTGTTGGGTGGCGGAACTCAACGCCGGGCCTGTGCCTTAGTGCCAGAGCGAAGAAATAAATAATAATTCATTTCCTCAAGTGGTGATCGAACTATACCACAACCAGTTGCGTTTACAATCACACACTTGTGCCTCCGCGCCACAATTGGCCTCTAAAAACATAAATAATAAGAAATAATTAGGAAATATTAAAAACACAAAAAAGATCAATTATTACTGAAAAAAAAACCTGCAAATAACCCCAGTTTCCCTCCATCTGGCGTTCTCTAACCACTTTTAATGGTGACGCTCGCATTCCTATTGGCACGGCCGCTCGTCCGGTGACGTCACGGGACCATGTCTATACGTCGTATATGACCTGTTCACGCGAAAGTTCAGGTTACAAGATATTTTTACTTTGCGATGCTAATCTTTTTCTTTAGTAAATATTTCATGGAAGTTTCTTGTTCAGAGTTATAGATGGCGTTACATGTTCATATAGTTTTAATAATTTTGGAGTTTTATGTTATACAGTATACACCACAGAACACATATACCCAAAGGCATATACGATTAGTTAGGCCCTAACGCGACGGTTGTGGATACGGTCTCCACTCGGGGAATTAATTAATATTTATTAATATATTTATTTATTAATATATTTATTTGCGGCGTTGAGTTCTGCCACTCAACACGCAATGCCTCCCTGCTGTGTGCGGGATACAGCGTGAAGCTAATTAATTAATATATTTTTTATTTATTTCTTCGCTCTGGCACCAAAACAACAGCCCGACATTGAGCTCCGCCACTCAACACGGAATGCCTCAAAAAATCACTGGAAAGTGTGGAACAGAGTATCATAGCACTACGTTGAAGGTTCCCTCTGCCTAGCCTGCGGTGTGCGGGACATAGCGTGAAGATGATTTAATTTGATTTTTTTTATTATTTATTATTAAATAGCACAGAATTGGTGGCCCGTGCCCTATTCCGTTCTTTTTTTCCTTTTGTTTGTTTTTCTATGATTTAGACTTATTTATATTTCAATATACTCCTTTACACAACAGAAGAATTAATATCATAATATTTAAGTTTAGGGGCTGCAATAAAACCATTGAATATAAAAATAAAGGTATTATTTCTAACATTATGCTTTTGAAATGTTTCTTACAAAAACGAATAAAAAGTATACAATGTGACCTAAAATCGATTGAAATGCATTATAATCCATTACAAACAGAAAAATGGGTAAAAAATAAAAGATTGATTTAAAGCATAAATATGTGACTTTACAAATCGATTATCTATTTTAATGATATTATTTGTTTAAGCAAGAACAGTAACCTACTGAATAGCGCCATTTTATTTTTAAGAACAAAAATCAATATTATGTTTTATTTTGTGTTAATTAAAATGGTCCATGCAAAACACACATTCTGATTGACAAAACGCTGTGAAAAAATAAGGAAATAATTATAATATTATTTTTATTTTGATGCAAAAAATTAATTAATGTACTTGTATATGAGTTATGTCTCGATCCCTGTCGTCAAATATTCAGCCAAAAAAGTATTTTTAAAATTATGAATTTAACTTCTTATTTTCATTTATTATTCATTATTCATTTTCTTTCCTAAGTAAAAGAATCGACAATAAGTAGAATTTTTCATTTCTTAATTGTCTCCGATGTTCAGAAGCCCTTTAAGATAACTAGATTATATCCATCGCTGCACAAGTGTATTGGAAAATTTCTTGGTTTAAAGAAATACTTAAAAGGTTTTTAGTTCATGTCTAGTTCATATAGTTTTTTCACGTTGTATCCCACATACAGCGGGGTAAGTTAAGTGTTGAAACTAGTGTTAAAACACTCTGTTCTCTACTTCCGCCGCCGTTCTCTAAACATTTCGAGTCGAGTGGCGGAGCAACGTCAAGTTTTGTCTTGTTACCAGAACGAGAAAATAAAAATTGAGATGATGCTTTTATCAAATGTAATAGAAATTATAGTGCCAAGTTGCGTCTTAATTATCCATCGATACGTAACTTCACAATGGTATACGATGTTACAAACAACATATAATTACGATTATATCTATTAATCCGAAGCCAGTCGTGGCGCAGGGGTACAAGTATGTAACTGTGAACACGGAACAGAGTGTCTTAACACTCTAGGTTTCCTCTCCCTACTCTGCTGTGTGCAATAAAGTTTAAAGTTAAAAAACAATAATATCGGAAAGAATATAAAACGATTTCTTATTTAGCTTAACGCGGATATCGTAGCGTATTAAAAGAAAACATAATTAAATAAATATAAAAAAAAATATATTTAAAAAGAAATGTTTTAAAGTTAATAAATGTAATTAATTAAACATCTAAATGAGTTTGTTACAAATGTTCAATATATGATAAACTTTCATAATAAACCGTAATAATCATCTAAATTATCGTTTAAGATTTTCACTCATTCAGTGTGACCTAGCTCGGTCCACCGCTTATTTAGTGAAGCAAGGTCGCTGGCCATATGGCTTGTTTATCTCGTGCTAAATATATACAAAATGTGTGGTGTACAATAAAAGAAGATTTAGGTCTTGAAACGTATAGTAAAAAATATATATGTATTTAATTGTTCGATCTGGGTGAGTATTTTGTGATTCAAAGGAAATGTTTGTATTAAAAGCAGTTTTGTTAAATCAATCTGGTTAGAAAAAGTGTGATGTTGAGTTCTCCTATTTGATACTGTAATGTTTTTTTTTAAATCTCCGAATAATAGTAAAATGATGATTTATATTTCCATTTCTTCGCTCTGGTGTCGAGGCAAAGCGCGGCGTTAAGTTTTACCACTCAACACGCAATGCCTCCAGAATTCGGCAGAAGGTGGGGGACGGAGTGTTAAGAACACTAGGTTCCCTCTGCCTACCCTGCTGCGAGACCTGCCTGCCAGCCACACTATCGCTATTCACTTATGTAAACTTAATAATTGAAAAATACTTTCAGCGTGTATAGGTGAATAAATGTCTATGTAGGTGAATAAATGTCTTTTTTATTACTGTTCACACGAAAACTACAAAATTAACTAAATATTTATAATTTATTAAGAATATTATATAAGGCCATTGTGGTCCAGGGGCACAAGCCTGTAAATGTGATAAGGTTGTGAGTTCAGTCGCCACTCGAGGAAACGATAAATTTCATATTTTACAACGAATCGGAAATGTCTTAAGGAGAACATAGTGTCTTAACACTAGGATCCCTCTGCCTAGCCTGCTATGTGCAGGATACAGCGTGAAGCGAAAACAAAATAAAAAGTTTCTTTAAATTGAAAAACACACAAGAAATAAATAACAACATCTGTGACTCAGTACAGTAAACATAAGAATAAAGCATTCTTCTGAGGCAATTGTCACCAGGTCGTACCTTTAAAGGGATATATCTACATCCGCAAGGCCGCGCCGGAGTGGCACCACTAACCTGACATTACCATACCACCTGGTACTTGTGGTCTGTAACCATTTATCATACGGCGTTGAGTAAACTGTAATTATTGTAGTAAAAACACCATATAATGTTAATTTAAAAATATTCTTACGCAAAAACAAAAATACTTCACGTTGTTCTTGAGGCCAGTCGTGGCGCAGGGGCACAAAGTGTGACTGTAAAATCGACTGGTTGTGGGTTCGAACCCCATTCGAGGTAATGAAATATTTATTTACATTTATATTTTCAATTCTTTGCTCTGGTGCCGAGGCATTGAGTTCCGCCTATCAACACGCAATGCCTCCAGAACTAGGCGGAAAGTGGGCAGCGGAGTGTCTTAACACTAGGTTCCCTCTGCCTACCCTGCTGTGTGCGGGATACAGCGTGAAGCTGTTTATTTATTTTGATTTATATGTATATTATATGTATTTAATTTGATTTAATTTTTTTTATTATGTTGTTATCGCACGATGGTTGTGGTTGTGGGTTCAATTTCTATTTGAAAAAATACAGTGATACCAACTGACACAATTAAGAAAGTTAAATAATTAAGATCGTATAAAATTCAATGTTTTTAGCCAGGACTAACTAACTAACATCCCAGTTGGTATTTTATTGATAAAAATATTCCTAAAACTATTATATTTCTAAACTGGCTGCATTCTATTTCATAATTGTCATTTTAAACACACAATAACTCTAAAAGATTCGAAAAAAGAGAAAGGAATAACTAAGATATCAATAGATACTAACAGGATAGACTTGTCGTCAATTAAATATAATCGTTGCCTTATATGGACATATTAGCCTCTACTATAATAGTAAATAGATTGAGCTTTGTTACGCTATTAGTACTTTAGTAATACCATTTGAAGTACTTCATGTCATTTAATATGGCTAATGAAATAAACGGAATAAAAAGTATATTGTTTTATAACACTTTTATGTGAATTTGAGGTCAGTCGTGGCGCAGTGGTATAAGCGTGCAACTGTATACGCTACAGGTTGTAGCTTCGATTCCCACTCAAATAAAAATATTTAATATTATTTATTATACATTCATTTCTTCGGTAACGAGGTAAAGGGCCGCGTTAAGTTCCGCTACTGGACACGCAACGCCTCCAAAATTGTGGCGGAAAATGGGAAAAGGAAAGGTCTTAAGCGTATTTAGTTGCTAAACTAATAATTTTGTTTGTTTCCTTTCGCATATATTAACAGTTATACCTATGCATAAGTAGTTAATGGTAAAATTAACTTCTTTAAATATTAGTAAAAAATAAATAAACGAATATACATATAGCTAAAAGTGTTTAATTTAATGTTTCTCTTCACAAAAATTACTGATATTCCACAAATGTGGGTTATTTGGCTTGCGTAAACAGCAACAAGTAAGCTTAATTAAGTTTCAGTGATGTGGTATACAGCTTTGGTGCTTTTGTTATCGGAGTTTACCTTTAAAGGCAGATATCCGCAAGGCTGCGGGCTGCAGGCGCCCGACGTTATTACGACATTGCCGCTTATGGCCTACGAACATCTGGAATCGTGAGCCACTTAATGTCAAACTGTTATGTGTACGTGCTGTGTATGTCTGTATGTGTTATTTTAAGTACTGTTCATGTTAAAGAAAAAATAAATAACAGTTTATAATATTTTTTTAGCCTCACGCTGTATCCCGCATGTAACAGGATAACGGGAGAGGGAGATGGAGTTCATAGTTTTAAGACATTCCATTCTTCATTTTCTACTGAATTTTGGAAGTATTGCGTTCTGAGTGGCGACTCAACGCCGCGTTTTTAAATGGAAACGAAGAAATTAAAATAAATATTTCATTTTCTCGACTGGGAATCGAACACACGACACGACTGGCCCACTAAAATGGTCCACTGGCTACTACGATTACTTATTAAATTATTACTTAACTGAAATTTTTATAATGTTTACATTAAGTACATTCTGGTAAGGTGTATATAATAATATAAAGAAATATATGGATGAATGTATTCTACAGAATGCGTCGAATTCAATTTTGAGTTTCGTAAATTTTTGTCCATATAATTTAAATTTATATTTGAACTCTGATATATTCTTTGTATATTAGGAACATTCAGTATTCACCAGAATAAACATCATGCAAACACGAAACAACGCATCTTCAATAATAGATTGGACCATCAATTCGATCAACTGAGTAATTAATATATTACTATCTTTTTTATTTCACAAATCTATATAAAACTAACATCAAAATAATTCTTTATTTCTACTCGGTACCTACTGAAAAGTAAATAAGAAAAGGAAAAACGCAATTTATAAATCAACTAAATAGACAGATTAAGTTTGAGAATCAAAGAAAATATTTATTATTGACAGCGACTACTTTGATCGCACACGCCATATTTATGATCAAAGGTATTATTAGCGGATATTAATTAAGATGCCTGCAATACCTACCTACCTTCATGTAGGTATGTATGTACGAGCTACATTAAAAAATTAAATTAAATTACATCAGCTTCACGCTGTATCCCGCACACAGTAGGGAAGACAGAGGGAATCTATTGGTTGTGGGATCGAACCCACAACCAGTCGGTGTTACACTCACACTTCGTGCCGCTGCGCCACGACTGGCCTCGAGTTACGTTCATTTCTAGTTTTGCGCGAATGGAATATTTTGAACTACATTGTATTTTCCTACTTATATTATCAACTAGCGGCCCGCCCACGGCTTCGCCCGCTTAAAATACATGATTATTGATATAATAAGCAGAATTGATTGACAACTATAAAGACTTATAATATGATTTTTATACGACATTATCGTAATTTCTATAAGAATTTTTGATTGTTTCGAACTAAAATATACGACCAATGTTGATATTTGATATTCATAAAATATACATAAAGCTAATTATTTATTATATGTATATATTTTTGTAACATTACGTTCTTTTTACCTATGTTATGTTTTTTAAAGCTCTGTTAAATGTGCTGATGTCACTTAATAATTTAATGTACTGCTTCAGAAACAGCCTTAAATGTTAAATTATTGATTTGGGTAAGGATTCATAATATTCTTTGTAAAATAACTGTAATATTTGCATATTAACTCCTGTACAGTTTTTAAATTAGTTACACATATTATTAGCTAAATGTAGAATTGGTAAATATATAGTTATTACAGAGTACACGTAGAAAGGATGTTTTTAGGCATTTTTATATAGATGTATTTCAAACGAAGGAACGAACCAAAAAATTTTTGTACTTACTCAATATTTCTTTCAAGATCAAATCGTTCTTTATCTCTGTGTTGAAATAATTACGACTTAAACTTATCTGTTATAATTTATGAAGGTAATCTCCACTAACAATTCAATTTTGTTTATTATACTTTATTGTATAAAATATTGTATAATAGTGCTTCAAAAATTTATATTTTTATCAACAGTCATATAACAAAGACGTTTCGAATCTCATTCTTTAGCCAGGAATCTTACCAGCGCGATTGCTATGTAACATTCGCAGGCAAACTAATGCCTTAAGTTCATTCAAATGACGATAACTTTTTTTAATGAACCGATTTTGATGAACCAAACTGTTTTTTATTTAAGTTGAGTTCACAAAGCAATTGGTGAAACTTTTAAGTAAATCGGTTCAGTACTTTCAGAGAAAAATGTGGACATACATATCAACAGACAGACAGACAAGAAATTAAAAAAAAATATTTTTGCTTTCTATTATTCTTTTTTAGTGTCCGTCTATCCATTTCAGTCAAAATTACTAAATACAGTATAGACAAAATATTTTTACTGTCTTATTATATATAGAGATATCATGTTTTAAATAAAATATAGGTACCTAAGTTATATCTTTAAGATATAAAATTTTATAAATGAAACACAGACAGACAGTCAAGAAATTAAAAAAATTTACAAGTGAAGAGTTTTTAAAGATTAAAATTGAATTTATTTATTTATTTGAGTAACCATTAACAAAGGATAAAAAAGTTACATAGTTAATAGCTTGACTGTCTTGGTTTGAACCTTGGATATCTCACTAGAATTCGCTGTGCGAAGATCCAGTGATTGCTGTAAGGATCGTTATATAAGTAGCTCAATACTCTCTAAATTATGAGAGATAAATAAAAATTATAAATTAATAAAAGTTATAAATAAAAGAAATATGAAATATAAGTAAACATCGTACTTACAACTGTGAATATAAGCAAATAAAGATTTTAAATTATTACAGCATAATATACATTATAGGTAAAAATATACCTAAATTACCTCAAAATAAAGTAATATTTCATATACATAAATTCTATTTCACCATAGTCTAGCGTGTGTAGTCTTTTGTTTAATTTTTTTTTGTTTTAAAATAGTTAAGTTAGATACATTGGATTCTGCCATCGAAAAAGAATTGTCTCTTATGGATGGAAAATAAAAACGCAACAGCTGCGTAAACATAACATAACATACCTTTTCATTATATTTTATCAATTTTTATTTCTATATTTTGAAATTAATACTAGGGGATATTGATAAAATGCTTTTCTTTATTTTTAGCTTAATTCTGTAGCCCGCACAAAGCAGGGTTGTCAAAGGGAGAGAAAATTAAATAAACTGCCAACCCTTACACATCCGCCTTCTAAGCATACAAAAGAGCATTATAGAATTTATGTTTACGTAAATAATATTTAAATTTATGTAATTTATAGATCATTTATTCATATATTCCAGACTTTATAACATAATAAAGTAGTGTGAGAACGTTCTTCTTGATTGAGTCAGAACTAGGTTTTCTCGTCACTTTAGTGTCAAGTTAAACATGGCATTTTTATAAACGCTACAAGGTTAGTGTATCGGTATCTAACCGATAGAGGATATGTCATAAGCAAGAGGTAATTCATCATTTTTATTTAAGTACAAAATTAAATTAAAACAAATTAAATCAGCTTCACGTTGTATCCCGCACAAAGCAGGATAGGCAGAAGGAACCTAGTGTTAAGACACTCCGTTCCCCACTTTCTGGAGGCATTGCAAGTTGGTAATGAAGAAAATTACGAAAAAGATTTAAGTACAAATCGTTGCTTTGTTTTGAAGACTTGATTGATTTATTGTCTGTGGTCTATGTAGATTGAGTTATTTGTGTCTATTAAGATTGAGTTATTTGTGTCTAATAAGCTCTCACTCCTTTTATGCTTAAAATATTTGAGTTTACTAATATTATCATATTGATATTGTTATAAAATCTTCACAGAATGTCTGAATGGGTGGCATATTGAGAACCTGATGATGTTGTAACTTTTTTTAGGGTTACGCTGTATTCCGCGTACAGCGCACACTGCGCTTTGCCTCGACATCATAGCAAAGAAAATGAAAATGATATATGTTTTATATATATATGTATTATTTCATTTCTTCGAGTAGGCATCGAACCCACAACTTGTCACGCTTACGAGTACATTCACACTGCTGTGCCTCAGCGCCACGACTGGCCTCAATATTGTAACTTGTAATGTACTATTGAATTCTCCAAAGAAAAATATTTTTTAACAATAGTAAGTAGGTACTGTGCTTACATTCAAAAGTGTCATACAAAATTAAAACGGCGCCTTCGCCTTGTAAAAATGATAAGTAAATGAGATATTATTTATTTTTAACGTTTTAAAGTGTTATTCCACACTTAGGAAAGAATAAAAATAATTATTCTAAATAAGTATAAATGAAACATTAGCCAAAGCTTAATATATTTTATTAGAATATTTTTTATATGAATGTATGAATTATATGAATGCATTTCAAGTGTTACAGACGTGAGGTACACATTCGGCCTGTTATGACGACACAAGATATTTCAGGCGATGGGCCGCGCTGTAAATAGCACCGCCATATGCTCACGCTGCTTCCTCTCTGGATAGATTAAGAAACATAAACGTTTCTTACTTCATAGCTGCTGCAGATGTTATATGAAAATTGATTATTTTTATTCTTTAGATATGAAAAGTTTATATCGTCAAAAATGAACGTTTAAATTGGATATTTTATTTTAACATTACAATGCATTTGTGGATTAAGCGACTCATCAGTTATTGATGAATCATTTATCATACATAATATATGCTTTCTTGTGTGTATATGACGAATTGTGTTCTGAATATTTTTATTTTTTTGCATAAATTTGTATGTACCTAATACAAATATAATATTCCTTATGATTAACTAACAATGCCTGCGGAATTCAACGGAAAACGGGGAACAGAGTGTCTTAACTTTAGGTTCCCTCTGCCTATCCTGCTGTGTGCGTGACACAGCGTGTCTAAATAAGAAAGTGGCGGCTTTGTCGAAACGTGTAAGTACGCTCCTCACCCACACCCGCTTCTTCGACGCCCTCATAGCGTCCTTCTGGATCCCGACGATCCAATTACTATCGCAAACGCCCAATATATAGGCAGGCCACACTCCTCAGTCTCACGACTCACTTTCCACCGCCGACAGAGGGCCAGTCCTGGGAGGAATCCGCGCCTCCGTGTGTCAAAATGACACAATTTTCAACCTGAGGCTGATAATAAAAAAATATGAATTGTACATATTGATAATGAAACTATTATTTTAATTGTTCTATGGTTGTGTCTAATTGTTATATTTGTTGTATGGTTTATTATTAAGCTTCCTACGAGAATATTATCCATCAGCTCGTCTGGTTACATGTTTCAGAGAAAAAAAAAATGTATAGTGTGTAAGCTTAATATTAAAAGTTTTGATGTTTTAAAGTTTTTTTTATATTTAACTCCACTTTTTACTCAATATACTGTTCTTTTTAATTAATATACTTATTTCAGTTTAAATTTGATGAACACGATAAGTTGTTTACATTCCTAAAAGGTCATTTTCCTTATATGGCAATGTATGGGCACAAATGAGTCACACACTGTACGCTTTCATCTTCAACGTGATTCATTTAAATGTTTCCGTAACGAATATTTACAACAGTTACATTCAGAGATACATTCCTAAAAGAAAAATCCAGTTAGTTTCTTTGTAATACTGCAATCTTTATTCCATACGTGATTTCGTTCAATTATGTCGCAATCTCTTTATTTTATTGGTGGAAATCAATTATCGTAACGTTTTTGACGAAATCGGACTTAACACGGAGAAATTGATATCTGCTATTATATTATGCATAACTTAAAAAATAAACTGTCACTTAAAATTCAGCTTCAAGCTGTACCCAGCACACAGCAGAGTAGGCAGTGGGAATCCAGTGTTTAGACACTCCGTTCCTTATTTTCCGTTCCGAATTCCGGTGGCATTGCGAGTAGAGTGGCGGAACTCGCGGACATCAGAGCAAGAAATGAAATATAAACTTCTTCGAATGGGGTCGAACCCACAACGGTGTTTACAGTCACACATTTGTGCCCCTGCGGTGCGACTGGCCCCAAATTGCTTAATTTAAATAAACATTTGTGTATTGCTCTTTAAATTTAATACTTGAGTGTTGGTATATTTTATTCAGCGTCGAAATCAAAACTACTCCTCTTCCAACAAATTTGACACATTCATGTGTCATTCATATGACTTCTCTCATCTCATCAACACTACCGCTGACTAATGAGTATAGTATTTTTTTTGTTTCACATTGTATCCGCCACACAACAGAGAAGGTAGAGGGAACCTAGTGTTAAGGCACGCCTTTTTCCATTTTCCAATTTTCCGCTGAATTCTGGAGACATTGCTTATTGAGTGGCGGAACTCCAAGCTGCGCTTTGTTCAACACCAGAGCGAAGAAATAAAAATACTAAATATTATATTTCCTCTGGTAGGAATCGAACCCACAATCTGTCGCATTTACACACACGTTTGCCCCCCGGCGCCTCGATTGTCCTCTAATAAAATTAACATTTTAAATTGCTCGATAAATACTTATCACACAAAAGTGAAATTTATTTGTGGGTCGTTGGCTATCTTTACGATGGCAGCGTGCAGAGAGAGCAGTGTTTCCAATAGCTGTTGTGAACACGTCACAACCAGGTTACGCCATATACAGTGACTGAGGTCGCGAATACTGACCTAAGTGACTGAGGCCGTGTGTCGTGGAAAAGTATTTTTGTAAATTACTTTTTAATTATTACTATATTAAATTACTTTTTCCCGACTCCTAAGGAAGGGTTATGTTTTTCGCGCGTATCTTGTATGTATGTAATATTCTTTATTACCTCATCGGGACCTATAAGTAATTCATCAATCAATAAAATCTTTACCAGAAACCCCTCATAATTTAAAGAGGTCCCGACTGTTAATCCTAATAAACTATTGGGCCTTTTTATTTTTTTTTTTTAGTTTTATGCAGTCGGGGTTTTTGTTTTTACAAATATTTTTTTATTAACTATAACTATACTAGGGCACAAGGGTGTAACTGAAACGACTGACAACTGACTGACTGACGGTTGTGGGATCGATCCCCACTCGGGGGAATAATTATTATTTCTATTATTTTCATTTCTTCGCTTTAGCACGAAGACTTTTTCTTTACTGTTACTCATTTATTAAAAGAGCTGTCTCGCGGTCCTTTCTGTATAACAAGGTAGGCAAAAGGGGTCAGGCCGGGGGAACCTAGTATTAAAACACTTAGTTCTAATTTAATGTCTTACGAATTTTCGAGATTTCACTAATTTCTTAGCAATTTTCGCGTTTACAGTTAAACGCTGCTTCATACATTCATTTGATGAAATTAATAATAAGCCTTAACTTACTTTAAGCCTTAAAAAAACTAATTCTGTCAAATAGAGACAGGTTAATTACTTTTGTTAGATAATCAAAATTTCTATAATAAAATATTACTTGTATTCCAAAGGAATTGCGTAAAAAATAGTTTATATATCAGCTTTGAAATATATGAAAATAATTTATTACTAATTTCATTACATACACAACACTATTTAGTAGTTTTCCTTGACTAGTTGTGAAACATAAATTTTGTGTATTTGAAACAATTAACCCAAATTCCTTCATTATAATATTATAAATACATAATTTAACCGCGGCGGTAACAAATGCTATAGATAAACTGTATAAGGTTGCTAGCTCCTTTAGAAATTAATTCTAATTATTTCTTTTAGTCTCAGTATCTAACCTGATAGTTGTTGACATTCTATAAAATATCAGAATGTCCAATTGAAATTGCAGTTAATTTAAAAAAAACAACTTTACGCTGTATCCCGCACTCATCAGGGTAGGCAGAGAGGGAACCTAGTGTTAAGACGCTCCGTTCCCCACTTAGCGCTGAATTTTAGAGGGCAATGCGTGCCTCGACACCAGAGCGAAGAAATGGAAATGTCAATTTAAATAAATATTTCATTTCCTCGAGCGGGGATCGAACCACAATCAGTCGCGTTCACAATTGTGCCCCTGCGCCGCGGCGGTCCTAGTTAATTTAACACAATTGAATATATAAATTTCACATTTTCCGCTTTATTAACAGTTTTTTTTAGCTTCAAGCAGTATCCCCCACACAGCGAGGCTGTCGCTATATGTTGAGAGCGAACCTGGGAACCTAGAGTTAAGACACTCCCATTAAAACGTCACGTTCTCCACTTTTCATCGAATTCCGAAGGAATTGCGTATCGAGTGGCGGCACCCAACGCCGCGCTTTTTCGTTATTAACGAGTGTGTATCGAACCCACAACCTGTAGCGTTTCGACTCATCTTCGACGACTGGAATCTAGTAATTAATTACTGTTCATTAACTATTACTATTGATTTATCTTAGTTTCGTCTAATGTATTTTTTTATGGAAAAGACAAGGCAAACGAGCGTTCTGGTCACCTGATGGTAAGTGATTACCGCCGCCCATGACTCCGTGCAACACCAGAGGAGCTACAGGTGCGTTGCTGGTCTTTAAGGTGGGTTGGGCGCCGGAGCCCGGCATTACCTGATGCGAAACGCAGTGGCATAAAGCCACTACTTAACGCCGGTTTGAAATGCCGGTGGTAATGATCCGGTCGAGTCTGCCTATGCGTGTTGCCATTGCTGGCGAAGTGACTCTACCACACGTACTTTAGTCGCCTCTTACGACACCACCAGTACCAGGACGATCCTATTCTAGGCCGGGATCACACACAAAAAAGCAAAAAAATAATCTACAAAAGCTGTAGAATGAAAGGATAGAAATCGTCATTAAAAGTAGTTACTATATAAATCGTTCAATCTAAAACAACAAAGCCAGTGGCAAGTGGCGACATGCACAGCAACAGGCAAGGTCACGTAAGGCGCCATAAGTGACATCTGGGTCAGCTATTTACCTTAACTCGAGTACGTCTGGTGACTCATCTTATCAAGTGATGTTAAAATTCAATGAAACTCATTTGTTTTGTGGTAATTCTTGTATTATATTTCATCGAATATTAGTATTATGGATGTACGTCAATTTTTTTTCGTTCTCAGAATAATTAATAAATGATTTATATATAATTTAATGATGTCAAGTCAATGAATTATCTTCTACCTATGACGTATTACAACCTTTTTTAGCTCATTTTCTTTTCACGCTTTAACCCGCATATGGAAGGGTGGGCAGAGGGAATCTGCAAACCTATTGTTAATATTCCGTTTTGTATTAAGTCTATTTTTCTTGAGGTATTTCATGTTGAGAGGCGGAACTCAACGCCGCAACGCGTTTGCCTCATTGTCAGAGTCAGAAAATGAAAATATATAATATTTAATTTTCCTGAGAAAATATATTCCCGAGAAAATTGCAAAAATATTAAAAATATTCCCTGCTAGGGAAGGCTAAAGCTGAAAAAGTCTTATTTAAAATAACTATTATATCGATTTGGAACCAATCACAATAAAATAAACAGAGAGATAGATAAATATGAATAATAAAATAAAGAATTAAAAAAGCCCAAAAGCTGTGATTTTTTAAGCTTCTAGTTATTAAATAAGCTTATATCTGTTGGAGCTAATAGCTAATGTCTGTAGGAAACCACAATTTTCTTAATTTATTATATTGAGCTTTTAGTATAAGTAAGTATATATTTATTGTGTAACAAAAATGTAGTCTAGGTACTGTATTTTGCATATTTCAAATATTTTCTGGTCAGTAGGTCGCTAAAGAGAAGGGCAAAATACGACGGCATCTCGTAGCTTACGAGTATGCCGAAGCGATTATCATGCCTTGTCCTGGTATGATAACTGTCTCGTCACTTTGAGTAAATTACGAGCGTTTCTATGGTCCCTAGGTAAAGTATAGAAAGTGAAAAATCGCAATTGCTTTTTTTTAACTACTAAGAATTTTAAAATACATTTAACTATTTTTCTTTTCAAAAACCCGTTTTAAAAAAAATGCGTTTTTAAACGTGAATTTAATCGAAAACTACCCTTATTACATAGTAGTTCAAAATAGGAATTAAAGAAATTTGTAATTTTTCACTTTCGATACCTTACCTGGGGTCTGTCGGTTTATTTGCGAAAGAAAAATGAATGCGATAGCCAATTCAATCGAAAAAAATGGATTTTCTAGATTAGGTAAGCTTGCACTTGTTTTGTTTCCAACATATCAAGTACTGTAGGTAAGTACATAACAGATAATAACTTATAGGTTATTTGAAAAATTCATCCTATATCTTTTATTAACCCATGTAGTTCTGACATTCAATTTCAAAAAAATATCGCAAAATCTATATAAATTTATTTAATGAGTTATTACTGCAAAATTTCCGTAAGTAAATATCAATTATTAGAAAAAGCATAGAACATTAATAAAAAATATAAATTAATACTTATTTCCTAAGTGTGGAATAACGCTTTAAAAATGTTAAAAATATAAATTAATTACTTGAGGTCAGTCGTGGCGCAGGGGTACAAGTATGTGACTGTAAACAAGACTGGTTGTGGGTTCAACAGCCATTCGAGGAAATGAAATATTTAATATTTTCATTTTATCCTTCTGGTGTCGAGGCAAAGCGCGGCGTTGAGTACTGCCACTCAACACACAATGCCTCCACAAATCGACTGAAATTGGGAAACGGAGTGTCTGAACGCTAGATTCTCTCTGCCTACCCTGGTGTGTGCGGGATACAGCGTGAACCCGAAAAAAGAGAGATTTTTTCTAAAAAACCAAGAGGCTGACGTGATTATTCTTGGAGCGGGGTTCCATCTCCTTTCGCGGCGGTAAGGCGACACCGGGCGGGCCGGCGCGCCGCACGCCAGTCGCACCACAGCACGCGTCGACTCGACATGTAAGTACAGCCCTAGCCAGCCTACCTATACAGTGTTACAGTGATAAGTGGATATACAAAAGTATTGAGGTGCTTTTTTTGTTTTGTCTGGTAAGTCAATTTTTTATAGTTAAATGGAATAGGTTTTTGGAATATAGACCTGGAATTGAACGGTGATGTCGTATTTTTGACAGTGTCAAAATTTTGTTGTTTTTTGTAGAGTAGCTTGTTAAAATCGTGATTTATATTTAATTTAAAATATATATTTTTATGTGTATTATAGCTACGTAATTGCGCGTATAAAATAGTAAAGGTGCACGCCATATATCAATTAAAATAGATGAGAAAAGTTCAAACAGAGTTTATCCAGCTGCTTTCTTGTATCTATTTTTAAATAATCGCGGTGCTCGGTTTCATATGTAATAGCCAATAGCAACGATTCCTGTCGAGTTTTCCCGCGTTTTTGGCAATATGCCAGACCGTGACCAATGGCGAGAGAGCGCGGGACTCGGATACGCATGCGCTTAAAAGTTACAAGTTATTAAGATTAGTATATATTATAATATAACATTTTTAAACTATTGACATAATTGTTAATATATTCTTTATTTTTATAATTAATTACAATATTAGTACGTCATGTTTGTAAAAAGTTATATTTTTTATTAATTCTGTAATATCACAAAAAATAACTGCCTATTATAACATTAACGTCGCTTTGAATATGTTTATTAAAACGTGGTCATGACCTAATGTCAAAAGAAATAAAAAAAAGCAAATGCTTAAAAGTCTGACACATAATATTAAAATTTTAAATATCTTCATATAATAAAAAATATATAAAATTTAAGTACATTCGTGAATTTCAGAACGCTACGTGGTGCTGTTGCTCTCCGTAGAATTCTGTTCGTATCTGGGACGTGTACCAATATTAGAAATGAGTAAAGTCTATCCCACACTGTTTAATTATAAAGCTTTCGACATATTATGTTGTAAAATGTTAACGATGGACTTGTGCCAAATATTTAATAGTGCTATGCAATAAAAAATACCTAGAATATATCTAAGACTCAGCGTATATAGTAAGGTAGGTATCAACCGTCTAGGAGAAAAAATATATGCTATATTAATTACATATTGAATAATAGTGATTGTAATAAAAAGATATATATATTTTAATTTAAATTCGTTTAAATAAAAATTATGGCCTCCGAAATACTTTACGTAATGCATAGGGTATGGGTTAAGGCCCTTATGGACACAACAAATTAACAACAACAAGTAAATAATAATTTTAATATTAAACATTAAGGTTATCTATCAACAACAGTGCCAAGTTGGCATCTGTATTTACCTTAGTAATAAAACCTTGGAAGATTAGCATATTTATTAGCAGGTACTCAAAAAAAGTTAAAAAATATTTAATTATCTTCTTCATTATTAGTTGTATATTGAATAAATTTAAAGTAATTAACTATAAAATATTTCTTTTATACAATGAAAATGATAATTCTGCGTATATTCCACAACTATAAAGTAAGATTCACAAACATAATGTAAATATTTAGGTAGTATACTAAAAGCTTACAAAACTATAAGAGTGAATTTCTCGAATCGTTTAAAACGGTCCCGACGGTATTATATTTTATAATTTAAAGATATTTTTCTTAGTTCCGTTCTGTTCTCTTCTTTGACTATGGCGTTTTTATCGTGCCAGTTGAGCACTTATCATTTAGCCAATGTCACTTTGTATGGAAAACACACGAAGGAGGTTGTGCGATAAAAAAGAGACAATGTAACACAATAAGAGAATGAATGTTAAAAAGAGATATATAATAATAAAAAAATATGCCTTCATCTATAAAAAAGAAATTTATAATCAATATACACATAATATAAAGGCTTAGTAATAATAAACATATAATAAAAAGTTCTTATTTTCCTTCAATAATCTTGTTTGCGTTTTTACTTTGTGATCAATATTATGTAGGTATTAAAGTCACAAATGTCAAAATTATCGGCTGGTTTAATGATATTAGTAATGAAAAATAAAGAAAATTTTCATAATTTGGTACATTGACGCTGTTATAGATAAATGTTATGTTTAATGCAATCTCGGTAATCAGGAAGTACACACAAGAAACACAATGTCTACATTAAGAATGCATAGAATGTTTATTTTAATTTAATTCTACTTAGAATTAATTATCATTTACGTAGTTTTCTCTACATCCAACACGTCACTGATAAACAAAACAAACACTTTCGGAGAATTTATCAACACTACTTTTTCTAAAATAATGAGACATACTTTTTTAAACATTGTAATTTCTTGCGAGATATTATACATTAAAAAATATATTTTTTTATACTTTTTTTCGTTTGTAGAACACTAAAAAAAAATTTAAATCGGCAGAAACGTTGTTGAATTTTACTGTATTAATAATTATCTTGACTTTAATATAATAAACAAATAATTGATATAGTCATATATTATTAAGTAAGGAAATCGTTTTTATTTTGTTTATTTCACATAATTGATGTACGTTTTTGCGTTGTGCGTACATTATCTTCTTATTACTATCAAAATTGTATATTTGTTATACATGCGCGTGCGCAGGACGTGCTTCAGAAGTTGTGTAGCAATATTTTATTAACAACATAATTAATATAACATTTCTGAGACTTTTAATGAGTCCATTAAAGAGTTTGAACATGCCTTAATAAAAAATAAAATGTTAATATTACCTCTACAAAAGAGATAATAATATTATTAAAATTTACAATAAAAATGTTCAATTTGTAGATTTTGCGAATATTATTCTAGTATTTTTTACAAATATGATTGATATTTAGTTATATATATGCTTAGATGAAGTGTATGACTAAATATCTTGATTAACCAATCATACTTGTACCAAACATACTTGTTTGCGGTTAAAATCTATTGGAGCGAGATTGAAATATGTATTTAGTATGAAATGTGTGTAGTTTCTATTATATAAAAATCTCATTTTTAACCTAATTAATTTAACGAGACCAAATCAAATTAATGAAACTACTAAGAAACACCAACGTATGGTCCAGTGTCATGTTAGAACATATAGAACATAACTCAAGAGCTCGCGTGTATATGAAGTCCAATAAGAATGTAAAACAATAAATTGTCCGAATATACTTTCCTATTGTCCGAATTGAGGTTGGGGACCGTTAAGATAAAGGTGAAACTCCATATGGTATAAGGATATAAAGTGCATTAAGAACATTCGTTAATTATATTATATTTATCGTATGAGGTCAGGCCTAGCGCAGGGGCACAAGTGGGAGATTGTGAACACGACAGGTTGTGGGTTCGATCTTCACTCAAAAACACTCGGAAATGAAATATTTAAAAAAAATGATTTTTTTTCTGGAAAGCGCGGTGTTAAGTTCCGCCATTCAACGCGCAATGCCTCTATAATTCAGCGGAAAAGGAGGAACCGAGTGTCTTAACGCTAGGTTCCGTCTTCCTACTCTGTTGTGTGCGGGATACAGCGATAAGCTAATAAAAAGTATCATATTCAGACTTAAGTACCTATATTATGAACATTATGAATATCTTTCATAAAGCCGTAATAGCAGCTCAAAAGGTGGGAAACCCGCATACTTGTACTTACTGTAGGCATAACTAAGGGCCGTAGGTATGTATGTTAGCATCTTGAGACCGGTCAGACGGACGGCACTCAGCGCTGCATTTTTGCAAGATATGATTCACACAAAGGAATGTTTTTCCATTGAATCACATTTCTTAAATTCATTGATCGATTTTAAATAATTTTTAAAGTAAATTTAGGTGGGTTTCATGTAGCATTTTATATTTAAAATTTTATTTTGACTATAATTTTCTACATCTTGATTTAAAAAAAAGCAACTTAAAATGTACCACAAACCCGAAATTGTGTACAAACTGTTTTTAATTTTGAATACTTTAATTAATTTAGTCATGTTTTAAAACCTAATTTTTCAACTTAAATATAGTGTATTGTACTTATTGAAAGCCAAGCTTTCTAAAATAGGCAATAATTAGTCTCAGTTTAAGTTTCTCTCCTATTTAAATTGACAGCTAATCGATTAACAGTTGAATGCAACTCTCAACGAATGAGTGCTAGCTAATCCAGTGAAATGAAGCTAAAATAGCATATAACTTTATATTATTGTTTTAATTAAATTTATTATTCTTTATCAGCTTTACGCCGTATCCCGCAGACACAGGGTAAACAGAGGGAACCTAGTGTTAAGAGACTCCGTTCCACATTTTCCGCCGAATTCTGGAGGCATTGCGTGTTCAGTGGCAGAACCCTGCGCTTTGCCTCAGCACTAGAGCGAAGAAATGAAACTATAAATTTATTAAATATTTAATTTCCTCGAGTGGGAATCGAATCGCTACGTCTGATCTCCAATAATAACAATATTTAATATTTATGATTCATAGTTAATTTCATTTAATTAAATTAACTAGCTAATCAAAATATGATATGGGCGATAAAGGCTCTGTTAGGGTGTATAAACGGAGTAATATAATGGTATAAGAAAACGATTATTTCATCCCATATAAAACTGGATACGTGCGTAAAGATAATAATCTATACGTACTAGGTTAATAATTCGTAAGTTACTGTCTTCTCACTGAGCAAAGGAAAGGTATTGTGTTTGGAAAATATATACAAATATGAAACAAGGCACGCTACCTGAGACGAGAGCCTATTTTTTTTAAATGTTATAATTTCTGTCATATAAACATTGGAGATTCCAAAATACGATTTTTAAGCTTTACTTATTTATTATATATTTATTTCTTTGTTCATATTTTTTCGTTTGTATATGAAAATAATTTTAATAATTTAAATAATAAATATAATAATAAATATTCACATGATACTATGTTATTTTTAGCCTTTTAGTTATACTAACATAACTAATTGTTGACTTTAGTCGCATGGCTGGAGCTAGTCTATCTAGCGTTCAATTTTATCGTAAAATTGCCGTGAACGATTACCGTACTTCTTACGATATGCATTTTATTTCTCGCCATTGGCCTGGCTTTTTTTCTTTTATTATAAGGTTTTTAACCTTTGGAATGAACTTTACCTTACACAGTTCTTGAGATAATCTTATATTTTAATAATAATATTTTTTTATTTAAGTAACTTGTACATGGGCGTAGGAATAGAGGGGCAAATGGGTCGTGTCCGCCCCAGAAAAGTCTCATTCTCGTCCCAGAATTTTTACTAACATAAAATTTGGTTCAAAAATTACAAAAAATGCCCATGATACTTGTAAATTTATTCAAAGTATTTAATTAAAAAATTATAAGTATATATATTGCTTGCAAACGAAATATAAATTGTTTTAAATTATTGAATTAACATAAAATATCTATCAATTATATTAATACATATTCGATTATACCTCTATAGTAAATCAGGTTATGTAAAAAACATCAAAGCACCCCTGAAGCGAGATCAATGTACCGTCAACGCCATAAATAGTCGTGCTAAGATTGTTATTCGACTGTAATTACTATTACTATTATGGTATTAGATTTTGCTAAAATTTATTTAGTGAACTATTAAATTTATATTTACCAGACAAAATAAAATACCTCCTATTATTATTTGTTGTCTTTAATAGACTAGAGAATATTGGTTATTTGATTTTAAAAAAATGTTTATATCCATTTTCTTAGATTTTCATCAAGGGGAGTAAATAAAAAAAACCGCCACCATGGACGCGATCAAGAAGAAGATGCAGGCGATGAAGCTGGAGAAGGACAACGCGCTTGACCGCGCCGCCATGTGCGAGCAGCAGGCCAAGGACGCTAACCTTCGCGCTGAGAAGGTCATTTTTATATTTATAAGATAATCCGGGCTTTTTTTATTAATTACGTGATATTTTTTTGAGTTTCACGCTGTATCCCGTATGTAGCAGGGTCGGCAGAGGGAGCTTAGTGTTAAGACACTCCGTCCTCTACTTTCTGCCGAATTCTAGAGGCATAGTGTGTTGAGTGACGGAACTCAACGCCGCGCTTCTGCCTCGACACCAGAGCGAGAAAAAATAATATTTTGCTAATTTAATTCAATAATTTTTCATCGTAGTGGGAATCGAACCAACAAACTATCGCGTTTACGCTTTTATTGCAGTGGCCCACCACTGCGCGACGACTAGCCTCGATGACATTTGATGGATAAAAACACCTTATAAACTATAGAATATTTATATATAATAGGATAAATGATAATCACTATAGTAAGAAGTTACAACAAATGTAATTTACATAACAACAATTAACAACATACTGAAAGCTTGAAAAATTAAGATTATTACAAATCATGGAATCGAAGTCTACACTAGGTTTTTTTACTTATTACATGGATCACGACTGAATAATAATTAATAATACATTAATAAAAATAAAATATTGTATAAATTAAATGAAATAAAATGACGCCAATAGTATCTAGTAATTTATTACTACTATGCGAGAAAATGAAAAAATCCTTTTATGTATATTATATTCGGCAGAAAGTGGGGGAAAAAAGTATCTTAACACTAGGTCCCTCTGTCTACCCTGCTATATGTGGGACACAGCGTGAAGCTGGAAAAATTATGTGTTTATAAACACGAGTACGGAAATTAGGGTCACGTTATGTTATGTTTTTTTGATCACGATCAGATATTATTTAACAAAATATATTTTACCACTAGGCTGAAGAAGAAGCCAGACAGCTCCAGAAGAAGATCCAGACCATTGAAAACGATCTCGACCAGACACAAGAGGGCCTCATGCAAGTCAACGCCAAGCTGGAAGAGAAGGAGAAGGCTCTACAGAACGTGAGTACCTAATAAAATAATTTTGTGTTTTTAAGACGAACGATTTAGTACGTGTTTTTAAAGAAGTTAACTATCTTTTATATTGGCGTCATGTATAACCCATAATTTTTAGTTCGACTCAGAACGGGATATCATAGAGTGGCTCTCGTGTTTTTAGTGTGCTTTAGTTTTTTTGGAATAAAATTTTTCAAACTCTTGAAGCTTTCGATTTTTTTAGGTATAATAGTACTTTAAATAAATATTTTAATACTTATATACTACTTTTGTGAGCTATTACATTCAATTGCCAGGGACAAATGTTTCGACTGACTAAATTTACATGCCATTTTGAAAAAAAGGAACATAGTACGCCCCGGTGGCATGTTTCAGGACACCAGGACACACAAGTGAAAAACGGGACAGTCCTGTTCAAAACGGGACATGCGGTCACGTTAGTCATATAACATATCGACATATCGTGTTGTATTTGCAAATACGCTGTACGTCACCAATCTTCCTTTTTAATAACCTATTATATGTATATTATACAAAATTATACAATGTGACGGAGTGACTCAAAAATGAGCATATAGCCCGAGCCTCTGAACCAAAAATCTCTAAATTTTGTTTGACGGTTGGTCAAGAAAGTAATTTAGTAAAATCTACCCTCAATAAATTGGGATGTGTAAATTATCGTAAAAAGATAAAAACGCGATATTTAAAATTTTAACTCATAGTTAGTAAATAAAATAAAGTGTTTATTGAATTTTGTATATTGTAGTTTACTTTTTATTGCGAGAAATTTTCTCATGGAAAAATCACAAGCCATGCGGTTGTCCGCATAGTTTTTGATGATGAGCTTTTTTAAATACGACTCGTATAAATAAACTCATTATTAAGTAAATATAAATGTTCTCGTAATGTAATATAATGTTCGTTGTTCTAATGGAATATATAGAATTCTTATGGAAATAGAAAGTCTGACCTTCACACTAACAATCAGATCCGTTAACAGAGAGTTTTAGTTTTAGCGATTTTTCATATTTTATGTAAAATAATTTTAACCTGAGACCGTGGACTAAACTAAAGAGTTTAAAACGTCGGTTTTGTAAAATATATACCCGAATACCAAAAGTATATTTTATAGTCATATATATTTTTAATCGTAGCAGGTTTCAAACAACCCCGTTTTAGGCAGTTTTTTTCCAAATTTTAAATATTTTTGTTTTGTAAAGCATTGTGCGGTGTTAAACTAAACGCGGTGATTCCCTCAAAAAAGCTTCTCGGCTTTCTTTGCTTATTTCATATGATTGTACGAGAAACGAAAAGATAAAAATATCCTGTTCATTAGTTAAAAATGGATAATATTTTTAAAGGATATTTATTAGCTCTGTAGTTGTCAATTAAAATCATAAAACTAAATCAGCCCCACGCTGAAGCTTCTGTGTGTGTGTACACACACACAGAAAGGTCGGCAGAGGGAACCTAGTTTTCATACACCCTGTTCCCTACTTTCCAATTTTTGGAGGACTGTGGCGGAACTCGGCGTTGAGTTTGCTTGGCTGGCTTGGCTGGCTTTTGCATTAGCGCTAGAGTGAAGAAATGAAAATATTAAAATGATTATAATTAATTCCTTCGAGTGAAGATCGAATCCACAACCGTCGCTTTACACACCTTTCTGCTTCTGCGCCACGACGGCCTCTTAATTGCCAATTATTACCAGATTTTGGCTCATTAAACAAAGTAATTGGGTCATTATTTTTTCCATAAAGTTGACTATGAAAAATAAAAATCAACAAAACCTAAACCGCTGAAAGTATACTTAAATGACATTATATTTATCTCTTGTCGCTTAACTAATCAAATCAATTATACGGTTTGTTCGTTCTAGTTTAATTGTTAGTCTGTTACTTTGTTTAGTTATGAATGACCTTCAAGAAAATAACAGGAAATATCATTTAATTATATATTAAAAGTTTACGCTGTAGTAGCCAGAGTCTAATCATACATGCCAAACAAGATAATATTTATATATACATATTATTATATTATGAATAAAAATATCATATTGGGTTCTACCATAAAAGCGTTATTTCTCGCAAATACGTACCTACCTAAAGTTAAAACGTACGATTGTATCACTAAGTATTATAGATTTACACACAACGTAAACAATTTTTACATATTTAGACATACGAAATACAAAGAAAAATCTAGAAAAATCTAAAGAAAAATAATATATATTGTGAAACTATTATAAGAATAAATTGAGTAATATTGTCCACAATACGAATAATGCGGTCGGATAAATAGCTGCGAATATTTGGCTGCTTTACTCAACTACGTATTACGATTGTTAGACTTTTTTATGAAAAAAATAATAACAAAAAGTGAATTTAAAAAGTATTTTCATAATTGTATATAACTATTAATATATTTAAAAAGAATAATGAATAAGCATATTATGACTAATATTTGTTTACTGTAAAAGAGGCTTATATATTACTTTACACTTTAATTTGTATAGTAAATTTAAATTTAATTATTAGTAAGTACTGTTTAGTGATTGTTTACGATTTTTTTGTAGCTACATACGCGCGCAAGTCTTACTCAGATTTCAGCTTGCGCGTACCGTCAGCGGGGTATTTTTAACCTGACACCTAATATGGGCTCGCTGCCTGGTGTTTGAGTAAAATTAGACTAACGGGCGTTGTGTAGCAAGTTTGATTTACATTATTTGCGTTTTACTTTATCTTTATATCTTTTGCAAATACACTAGGCTAGTACTATTACTACTAGTTATATCGTTGCACTGTTAGATTATTTTTTGGTTTTTATTTAATTAAAATGTGTCATATTTATTTTATTTCAAATGATAGTAAAAAATGTATAGAATGATTAAATGAAAAGTGTATAGAATGAGAAAATGATAAAATGAAAAATAAATGTGACTAAAGAATAAATTTTTACTTGTTAAATTAATTTCAATAATATCATAACTTTTACTATTATTTTAAATTTTGCCGCGAGTAATAGATTAAATAAAAAATGCGTCGTGTCGGTAAAGCAGTACTGTTTCACATTAAATAAAAGATGGCGTTCGGTGTGCGACGACAGCGCCACGTTTGTTATTGAAAACGACAGTCAGTCAACATGGCGGCGAGCACCGATCGGCCGGTCGCGGCCGCGCGCGGCGTGCAGTGATGTCCGCGCCCGCGCCCCACGCCCACGGGCGCACCCCCGTGCGGCGCAGGGGGCACCAGCACCACCCGCGCCTCCGCGGAGAGCGCCTGCCCGCCCCCGCCCCCGCCGCGCCCGCGCCCGGCGTCAACAGTGCTAGTGAATCTCAACTGACAAGGACGAATAGTGACGATGCACTTTCGAATACAAAAACAGAACCGAATATTGATGATGATTTCGATATATTGGGTCCGGACTCCAATGGCAGCTCGGACGACGACTTCTCCTTTCGAGAGGAGAGGTCCGCGGGCGACGGCGCCGAGGTGCCCGCGCTCGTCTCCGACATATCTGACGACGACCCCGAGACGGCCGAGCTCGCCAAGCTCCGCTGCACCAGCGAGTGCACCGAGGTGCTGGCCGCGCGGGAGAACAGGCGGCGACGAAGATGTGCGGACTATCCGGGCTTAGCGTTCGGCAGTTCTATCTTCTCCTCCGATACCATGATGAAATTTTCCATCATCAAGAACGAGCTGCAGAACATAAAGAATACTGCATTAAAAAGGGTAACGTCCTACATTTATTAGAGTTCTGGTTGGGTGTGTGAGTGTGGCAGGCGTGGGCCAAATGCGCACAGAACTATTTTTAATCGCGTTCCGTCGGAAAAGTCTTGAAGCTGTTCTACGAAGCGAGTCTAAATCCGCGCGTGGCGATCAGCTGAGCCATTGACATTTCGTTTGTCTTGTTTACGCTGGCGATTACATTCGCCACCGCTAGATGTCGTAACAGATCAACTTTTATCCTTAGTCTTCCGCTTTTATTTTGAATTAAAAATACAATTTTAACATATTTCCAAGATGCAAAATATATTGGTCTATAATAATGTTAGCTTAAGACTGTAATACAGTAGAGTTCAGAGATGTTGATCATGATGATACACCTACTTTTTCGTTATCATTCAAGTACTTTAAATATATAAAAACTAGTTTACTGATAAGATCTCATCTTGACTTGAGTTAAAAATCGCTTGCTATTTTACTCTTAATATTACAGTGCCATCTGTCATCTGTTACATCTTCTAAATTATTTTTAATAATTGTTAAACAGAATAATAACCTAAAACATTTTAACAAGCCATGACTGACATAGTTTGTGGGTCATAAATATACTACAGTAACCAATGTAGTTAAAAAATATTATTTAACAAAAAAATATATATTTACCATAAATTACTATGACTTCTGTTAACGTAAAATTTCTCGTCTTATCTTTATATGAACAAAACTTAGTAATTTTGAGTTATTTTTGTTGCTGCAATAAAAACAATTAACTTAATGTTTCTGCATCTTAACTACTTGTTTGCCTAATGAACACAAATTACTCAATATTGAGTTCCAAAAACGATATTTTATAATATCAGCATTTTACAAACAGATAAACTTTTAATATTTAAAAATATTTACTTAAATTAAAAACAATATTTTAATTTGTTATAAGAAGCTCGATTGAAATATTACTAGCTTAATTTTGTTCAAGTACCTACGTGAAATTTTTACTTTCACATATGTTCAACGTTACATAAAAAAACTTAAAATCTGACGATACTTATTCTGTCGTTGACCTTACCAATAACTATTTTATTTAAATTATTATCTCTATTATCTTATTTAACAATAGTTTTTTAATAGTCACTACTCGGCTGAAATGCAGCCAAGGTTAATTGATGTTTCCCCCGTATGTAACACGACGTTGAATTAACCGGGTCATATAAAATGAGATCACTTTCAGATATTAAGACGTATCGCACTTGAAAATACGTGTTATAGAAAGACGTCTAAGAAATGAGTCTTACATTATTAAAATAAGAAAAAAGATAAGTAAATTAATTACAAAATTAAGTCAATAATAAGCAAAATAAAATAAGTATATAGATAAGTATTATTAAAATATTTTTTTATTTGAAATAGGAATTTTCCTTTTGGTTTAAATACTGTACACAGTAGAAGAATCAAGAATACCGTATACATAGTAGAAAAATACATATTTAAATATTAGTACTTAAAGTAATAAGTATTTTTACTGGTGTTGCCACGTAAATTAGGCAATTGTGGTGTAATTGACACATCTCTTGTCCGACTAAACGTGATGGTTTTAGTCTTAAACCTTGCTGAATAGTACATTTTCTTTTCAATAATAATATACCTTGGTGTCGATTTGACAAAACAAATTGTGGCTTTGGTTATCACCAAACAGCACGCAATATTAATAAATAAGCGGAATGTGGAGAGAATGATTTGTGTAACATTTCTCTTTTATTATTTTTCAACATGCACCATCTCCATTAAAATATATGTAGATATTAAATCTTACTAATAGTTAATAACAATGATTTACGATTCATAAAACAATTAGACTAAAGTTACTCAATAAATACATTTAAAGCATAGACGGTCTAAAGCAGACGCATACTTTCTAAATTACGTCATCCATTAATTTTGGTCACTTATTCGTGGTAGGTACACGATCAACATTTTTCCACTGTTCAAAACTTGTTGGACATTATTTGATTTGTTAGCTGTTACCAGCCTTAAACATGTCGCCTACTTAGTTCGTCGATTATTCACTAGATGGCGCTGATCGTTGTAAACTATTGTGAAAACAAATTTTATAATTTATTAGATATAATTTTGATTAAATTATATACACTTTTCAATTTATCCTCTTTGTATTATAAAATGTTATTATTTTTCTAATGCATTAAACGTAAATACAACCCATTGACGATCAATATAGGACATATTGATGAAGTAATATTACAAAATAGTTCCCACAATTGCTATTCAGTTTTTAAATGATCAAACTATCGCAACTTCCGCGGCTTTGTACGTGCCCTTTGAAGCGTTTCACCTATCCCAAATTTTTAATTTTCTTTTGAAAGGTTGTTTTGACCCTACAGGAAGTTACTTCTACGATCATTTGACAGGTGGTGCTAGTGTGTGCCGCACGGTCGGATGTCTGTGACGTTTACCATTCTGATCAAGTTTGCTGTCAAAGTAATCGTTCGTTGAATTATGTCCGATTTTGTGGCAATTTAATTTTTATAAAATTACAATAATCTTTGTTGCTATTTTTAATTGTTATCTGTTAAAATCATTGCATTAAAAGGAACGTCATTAGTGTGGTGACGATAAAGTTGCAGCGTCTAAGTTAACGGCGGCCATTTTATTCGCCGGCAGTGTTCATTCGGGCCGTGGTATCTCCGCGATACGGAGCAGTAACGAACGGGGCACTCAGTTGGCATTTTCGCGAGTAGGGCGAAGGTGTCTCTAGTTTTTAGCTTTTACACATATTTAATTAAAGAGAAGTGATCAACATGACGACTAACATGCAACAAGGAACCATTTTGGATGTACTAAAGAAGAAAATGCGTCAAACGAAAGAGGAAATGGAGAAATATAAGGACGAATGTGAGGAGTACCATAAACGATTACAAGTTGAAATAATGCGGAGAGAAGAAGTAAGATATGTGCTATATATTTGTGTAGTGTTTCTGTGAAATTTGAATTTGTGTCGCGTCTTTTGTGTTAGAAATACCATTGTCCTGCCCTAAAAGTTATCAGTAGCCCTATAGAAGTAACATTACTATCTACCTATAGTGAGTAATGTCCGGCCATAGTTAGGTGTGCCGGCGACGTACGCATATTCGCCTCTCTTTTCAATTCTTCTTTGCGGGATTCGTTGGAATGAGAGAGCAAATATATTTTTTTAATACTGCTACCGTGGTCTGTTCACCAAGAAGTAGTGTTATTGAGAAAAAAAACGTGATTTGCAAATCCAATATCTGGATGGAGTCGTTGGCTTGTTCTTAACATAGTTTAGCGGTAGCGGTACACGGCGTGTCAATTTCAGTTATACGTAACAGGTTTGGTGCGTTGGAGGTCGCGTACCAGCCAGGCTTGTGCCACATGATGTGGACCGTGCACCCTTCAATGCATTCCTCTTATTCGGAGCAGTACGGACGTCCCCGAAGGTTCGCGCCGGCGCCAGAAAGGCGTGTCCGATTTCTTGCCGTTATCGTCATATGACGTAATTTATAAGGCTGCAATGCATAAACGTATTTTGCCAAAATTATTTAAACTGTACTTTTCGAATCTATTTATATAGAATACCTCAGGGATTTTTTTTTTATTTTCTAACGTCTAAAAAGATTCTAATTTCAAGTCATGTTCCTTTTTACATCAATATAATACCTGTACGTTATCAGCTTTGGTGTTCGCGATAAGAGAAATGTTCACTTTAAAGATTGTTTTGGATATAAATCTAAGCAACGTAATGTTACACCTATTAATACTCGTCTTATATTTTGATAAGCATTAAAATTAATGCTTCGTTCTGTGATATATTATTATCATTTACAACAAACGCAGATGAAGTAAGGAGACACTTATATCATTTCGTAGGCGTGTACTAACATTGGAGTACAGCATTGCTATAGAGGCCACAGGAGTACATTTTAATGTAATTATTCAAAGTCACGCACAATAGCTAGTAATGTAACAAAAAAAATGTCAAGTCTCATTTAAATATTTCTAATATTCCTAGAAAGAAAGCTTAGTAACTCTATACGATAAAGAATAGTTGCATAAACGATTTCTGTAAATGAGTATATAATGAAGACGAATATTAGTTACCGGATGTGACAAATTATGCAAAGTATCGATAGATGCTTTTGAAAGTATCCCAAATAGTTTAAAAATAACCATAGCTTTACCGTTGTATTATAAGTAGCCTTTGGAATAATAAACAAAATATTAAATTGTATGTATTCTACATTTTAAAGAACTGGTATTTGATGGCGTGACCATTGTTCGATCAATCAATTGCGCTATACGATATAAAAAAATAATGAACACTGTAGGTACAGTACCCTCTTATAATACTAATCCATTACGTTGTCAACTGAAGTGTAACTTATGGAGAAGCCATATAACGCAAAGCGGATCAGTTACTGTAAGAAAATTAGTTACATCTTTCCCTATGTTCGAAATTTCCATTAAAACAGACGGGGTTATTGACACATAGAATTTAATAAACGGCTTAGTTGTCATTAGTCAATACAGAATAACCTTAGACGCCAAGTTGAATACGTTCTGTGAGGTTCAAGGTGACTAGTCTGGCAGCTATGAATAGTGTTATTTGATTACCACTTCACAGTTCAAGAAATATTGCTAGAAGCAATATCAAATGAGCTATATATACATTACCAATATTATGTGGATTTAATTTCACTAAATACCAAGTTCATAGTCGCTAATGTAATTATGTTCAATCGGCGAATAGAACGTGCGAAAATCTCAAGCAATATCGATAATTTTTTCTAGTCGATAATATTATATATTAGTCTGCGCATTAATAACAACACAGGATAGATGAGAAACTGGGACTAATCATTAGAGCTTCCTCGCAACAAGGACGAAAGTGATGTCAGAGTCGTTCGCGTAGCCGTAGAATATAAATTGGATTCCTAGCGAAATATTCCAAATGGTGGTTAATTCCTAACACGTATAATGTGTCGACGTTTAACAATGCGGCGCTGATGCGTTACACATGCCTAAGACAATGTTGGTACCGAGTGTAGCATCTCTTCAAATTTTAGGACAATACGGTAAAAATCTGTACAGCAACGGTAAATAACATGTTTGGCACATCACTAATGTTCAGTGGTCACGTCATTATTCCATATTTAGTTTTTATTTTTTCAGTATGACTATGGATTGCGGAATATATTGTTATTATTAAATTTAGTTGGAATTGTCGTTACTTGGAATATAATGATCTCTCTACATTTATTTATTAATTGCTAATTAATTAGTGCTGTTACTAATGTTGGAATTCCATTTACATTGGATTCGCAGGAAATGCAAATCGGTTCATTTATAGACGCTTATTTGATAATGTGATGTCTGTCATTGTTTGTCAACGTCATATTTGGTATAAGTAGACATTTGTTAGGAAATGTTTTAAGGAATGTATACATAATGACGTATAATGTATACATTTTATTTATAGTTTTGTTTGAGGAATTAAATATGACACGGTAATTTAAATTACTAGTCCCTTACAAATTGTTTCTTTGTTTTTATGGATTTTTTTTAATGAAACCCGTCATTTCAGGCTGAATCCGAAGTTGCTGCGCTCAACCGACGCATCCAGCTCCTCGAAGAAGACTTGGAAAGGTCTGAGGAGCGTCTCGCCACCGCCACCGCTAAACTGTCCGAGGCTAGCCAAGCTGCCGATGAATCGGAACGGTGAGTCGTTATTATTAACTCAGTAACTCAGTAACAGTTAATTTATTAATAGAAGTAAAATTATCTTTACTTAGTCTTTCATGAATCTTTTGAATTTAACAATCGTAGTAGTTTTCATAATTAATTTATATGAGTAGCCTAGTCTTTATGTTACGTGACCCTTGCGATATAAGTCTATTGACATTGAAATATAAACCTGTGATTTGATATATGTACATTTATGCATATTATGTTCAGTTTATGTATAGTTTCTTATGTAAAGATCATTATTAGAATTAACTTCCTAGTTTAAAGAATAATTTTGATTTATAATTATTTTAACTTGAGTCTTTATATAATATATAGTTTTTTATTTATTATATTAAAATATGACATTTCCATAAACCTATTTAGTTGTATATATTTTTTTTATAATTTCATTTCCATTAATTTGTAAAATTTCATGCATGAGTGTTCCTATCTAGAATATTTATAACTTCGTGTGTTTTCTAGCTGTATATTCATTCTATTTGTTCGTCATACTCCTTTTTGTTGTTTTAAATTTCATTTTCTTTGAGTTTTATTAAAAAAAAACCTTATGTTTATTCTGATAATTAATGTTTTTTTTTAGTTTCGTTGAAATAACCTTAAATATATTTTCTACTTTAAAATTATCATAATAAAAAACTGAAAATAACATTAATAAATTTCCACGAAACTAAAAAAAAATCAAAAACCAGCAAATAGTGTATCGATAACATGCATGTGTTTGGCCCCGCACTAACCAGAATACGCAAGGCGTTGGAGAACCGAACCAACATGGAGGACGACCGCGTCGCGATACTGGAGGCGCAGCTCGCTCAGGCTAAACTCATCGCTGAGGAGTCCGACAAGAAATATGAGGAGGTGATTAATGAAAATTGCCATAGGTTAAGAAGAGAGGTCCATAGTGTGGAAAGGCTTTAAGGGTTGCTAAATTTACTGTTGTATTTGTGAGTTTCTTCTTTACTTAACAGTACTCATAAATGCTGCATTACGTAATTTATACTCAAAAATATACCCAAAAATAACTACTGTTACTTGTTTCTGAAAGAATATGTAATTAATAAACTTATGTACTTTTTCACCTACTTACTATTTTACTTCACAGTAACGGTACTTTCGGTTGTATCATATATCCAAAGGTTAGCAACCCTAATTAATTCCATACATGTGGCTATCCGCGCTGCGATTCATGCTATCATCAATTCAATTATTCAACGCGATAGCAAAAAATATTGCAAATCGCACCAGAGATAAAACACGTTTCTTAACGTATGGCAACACATTAAACTAAATTTTGAAATCAGAAACTGTTTATCACCATCATTTGGAACAAGAATATTCTTTGGAAACTTGTTTCTGATTTTAAATGAAATAAAATTTTTATTAAGATATTTCTGAGAATTCTTCATGAGTGTTTAGTTTAAGTTTAATAATATATTTGTATAAGAAACAGCATTTTTAAAATAAATTTAAAATGTTTGTTTACTTTTTAAATAAAGTACGTTTGATGTCCACGTTTAAAAATGCTGGTTCTTAATTTTAATTGTATTTTTCCACAGCGTTCAAGTTATTTGTCGCTTTAAACGTTTCTTGCCAATGTGTTCTTTGCATGTCTTCTAACTTGGGTTTCCCTTGAATCATCGTTATAGTATTCCAAAAATAATCTTTTCTAATCACAATTATCGACATAAAAAATCCATTTAGTATCATTCGTTAATCGATATTATTATGGGATTCAGCGCAAGGAAGGTTCTGGAGAACAGGTCGTTGGCCGATGAAGAACGTATGGACGCTCTGGAGAACCAGCTTAAGGAGGCCAGGTTCCTTGCTGAGGAGGCTGACAAGAAATACGATGAGGTCCTTTGAGTTGTGTCGTTTTTGCATCTCCTTAAATCATAACCAGGCTATTATTCTATTGTGAATATTTCATTCTGTTGTTTTATTAACAAATTTTTGCTATCGCAGCATTGATTTTTGTGTGTGTTTATGATGTTTTTCGGTCGACACTAGACCTTTTCAAAGAAAATATCTTAAAAAGTACCTACCCACTAACAATTTAAAATCTTGAGTTGCCTTAAAAAGTAATACTAATGTAACCATTTAAAGCTGACAATATTTTTTTATGTTTTCAAATTCATTTCCGTGGCGTGACTTAATTATGCTATAAGAAGCAGGTTCTTAGTGATAAGGTATTTAGGAATCGAGACGTTATCACTGATAAGATATATTATTCACCTCAAATTTCAACATTTCATTTACAGTATTTTGCGAATCATCAAAAAAGTAACATGTGTTAAAACAGATGGCTTTCATATTACTGTCCTAATTCCCCTGACATATGACCCTGTGTCAATTTTAAAAGTCGAGCCCAAAATGGAGACGTATCGTGCATGACCGTACGTTTCTTTCCCTTAAAAGGGCATGTCCATGCTTCGTGTACGTAGTTACATAAGTAATGCTTCCCATATAAGGATTCAGTTGCTTAACTTCCAAGTGAACCTCCGATACAACACGAGAATATTAACGGTTCATGGTACTCCCGTCTGCGTGACTTTCAGAGGTTCTATATTTATTTATATGAACATTTTATTTTATTGCGTCAAAAATTGCTGAATGATTTTTTTACGCAACTTGTTACCCAATCAATATCTTGTAGTGACCTGTTAGTAACAGTTTATATAATATTAAAATTTTGTGCAACTTAAATTGAAATATCCTTATTTAATTTAAATATTGCATTTTTTTATTCACTAGTAGCGTACCCTCGGTAGTGTAGTAGTGGCGTAGCAGGTTTCTAAAACAATGTGATATCTTCAGGTGGCTCGTAAGCTGGCCATGGTTGAAGCTGACTTGGAGCGCGCGGAAGAACGCGCCGAAGCCGGCGAATCGTAGGTGTCTCATCAATACCGCCGCGGGTTTCCTATCTAGTCAATGTTACTTTACACCGAAACATTTATGATCCAAATCGAGTAAAAATAAATTCCTTTGCGGTGTATCGGCTAACATTGAGTGGTAGTGTGGTAAACCTGTGGCTTTGTTTTACAAGTTTTCTCGTGTTTTTTTTTGCATGGTTGTTCATTTGCCTTTAATATTGCACCGTAATTCGTATTATCGATATCGATATTTAATTTGATCGATTCGTTGCTGTTTTGCATGTCCACTCTAGGTCGTCAAGGATGGTGAAATGGAGAAATTGCGCTAATTTCTTGCATCAGTCATACGATTAACTGAGGTGTTGTCTTTTTAATTAATTGATATTGCATTACTATTAATTAAGTATGACGGAGAGTGATGCTTGCAAGAGTCGTCTCGTTGCAAGAATCATTTCTCCGTTTTAAACAAACAAGGGTTGCCCCATTTCATGGATATTTCTTACGCAATCTTAACTATCATGTTCGTGTGTCGACTAAATTTCTGTCCTTAGTGTGTGTACCATATGTAATATTATATAGAGAGTAGGGCGTAGGCTAGTCCGTGCCGGAGTATGTGTGGTATAGGGAAATTTTCGTTTTCAGATATGCACCGCATTACACCAGAATTACTGGCCGTATGCGTGCCGCACATATGCAAGCGCACACATCACATAACGATTATAATAACGCACTAGATAGCACTTAGATTTTATTTCGTTAATTGTTTTTTTTATCAAACTAAATTTTAGTTTAAATGTTTTGGGACAACCCTCGTTTATATTTTACTTACGTTCCGACGCCGCTCTCCACTACCCGCTTTGTGTTTCACTTTTATTGCATTTTTATTTCGTGTGGCTTTACATGCATTACCGAAGTGACGTCCGCGGAACAAGTTTTAGAGATATTATGAGTAAAAAAAAAACGATATTGATATCAAGTATTAGTGTTGAGCAGATACCAATGCTGCAATTTGACATTTGATAATATCCAAATCCTTACCTGTTTCCCTTATCTCACTTCCAACAGATGAGTTTTAAATCGCGAATACGTGGCACAACCACTGCACAGTCGTTTCGAAATCGATATGTACTCAAAAAAAAGTAAAAATTCAACAAGATTAAACTTCAACAAGATTAAACTCAATTAAACTTAACGAAACTGCAAAATTTTCCACCATTGCACATTCCGCGACTCTATCAAAAATGAACTTCAAAAAAAGCACAATACACATGTGTGTACGTAAATGTACATAAATGCACGAAGTGGAGAGCGGCGGCGTAGTGTGTGTGTGCGTGCGTGTACTAACGCTGGCGGCGGTAGGTGGCGCGCAAGCTCGTGCTGATGGAGCAGGACCTCGAGCGGGCCGAGGAGCGCGCTGAGCAAAGCGAGTGGTAAGATCTAATCACCTAACAGCATAACCAACAATATTGGTCGATAAAGTGTCGATTATCCGAACGATCGATCAACCGAAATAACCGCGTATCCGAACTACAACGCCCGCCTAAATCGCGTATTCTTAGTGCATTCTAATAGACCAATAAATATGAATTTAAGACATTTGTATGTAGTATTTTTGCTTTATTTCTAGACTCCTATCCATGTGGATAAATGGCTGAATCAAAACAGTTCGATTATTCGAAAAATAACGATAACCAATAAGTTCGGATAATCGACGCTCTACTGTACTTTTATTGAAAGGTAATAGCGTCTAATACACTTAACACTAATCAGCTGTTACTTTACATATACATATAGGGCTTACTAGAAAATATTGGTAATCATTTCAAATATCTTTAATTATTACAAATATCTTTATTTATTTATTTAATAAACATATCTTTAATTTTAAACACTATCGTTTTACATACACAAAATGTAATAATATTTTACTCCAAACAATAGTAGTTTTTTTCTAGATCGAAAATATGGCCGACATTTTTTTTATTTACAAAATTTTAAACGGATTTAGAAATAGCACAACACTACTTGCTTACGTATGCTTAAGTTTTTTGTCTCTGCCAAGATGCATTCTGTTGTAAACGAACCTTAGCCTTTCAATATGTCAATCTTTAAATTTTAATTAAAAATGTATACAGAATTGTTATCTTGGCGAGACATCATATATTATTATATTGACAACATATTTCCCCATATTTGTAATAAATATAACAATGAAATGCTTATATAATGTTAAAAGAAACAGATCTTCTCTATATGGGAGCAAATAAATCGTCAATAATTGTGGATACAGATACAACAATATTATTTATTTACCCAAACAACTTGCCAAGAGCTCATTATCTGTTTATACATGATATTGCGGTGTCTGTTCTAAATATTTGGAATTATTTTCCTATTGACTATACTGTAATACTATAATTACCTTTTTTTTGGTTTTGCATGGAGTTTTTATTACAATATAACGCTTAGTTATGGCACCACTCAACAATGATTTATTTGTAACTAGCATGATCGTGCCTAGTATTATTAAGTGCACTATTTTTAATTTTAAATTGATAACTATTTAGGTCATCCAATGATTCATTTTATTGATGGATAAAGGCCAATATCCAAGTCGTTTGTTGTAAATAAGGGCCAAGTTCTAAATTTTATTAAGTACTGCTACACTCAGTTTAATATTATTTATAAAATTATGTTAATTTTGATTAAACAATTTTCTTGATGCGGTAGTTTTGATGCAATTTATTTTTAATTATGGATGAAGTTAAGTGTTCACGTGTAATTGCAGCAAAATCGTCGAGCTTGAGGAGGAACTTCGCGTTGTCGGTAACAACCTGAAATCCCTGGAAGTCTCTGAGGAAAAGGTATGTTTGGAAAATTTCAAATTTACAATAAATCTTAAAAGAGCTAGATTCAGTCAATATGAACATAGCTAGGAATGCTAAAAGTCATGAGATTCAAGTCTATGATCAAATTTTATTACTAGGGTTAAGTGAAAGATTATGATGCACCAACCAAATTGTTCTTCATTTGTTGCTAAGATGTTAGAAGTGTAACGAAATATCTTTCAGTTTCCTTAATATTTTCATAGAGTAGTACCATTTCTACTTATGAATGTAGATTATAACTGATATGTAGGATGATGTGTTTTAATTTATTTTTCAGCCATTTATATAGGATACATGATTTTTGCCGCAAAATAGTTTTGGTGATTCGTAAATGTAACTTCTTACTTTAACCTTTTGGCTTTTTTTTTCAATTTTATTACATTGCTTAAATGTCTTTATACGATTCATTTATATTGTAAAAGCCAAAATAATTGAAATTATTAAAAGTTACATTTTCAAACAGAGCAATAATAAGTATAATTGTAACAGGCCAACCAACGTGAGGAGGAGTACAAAAACCAAATCAAAACTCTCACCACCCGCCTAAAGGAGGTGTGAAATGAACGCGATCGGTTCATATGAGTGTTTTGTACGCTTGTACGCACACACCCTTTAGTGATGGGCGCACTCGGCTAATTATCGATTCAATTTGATTTATCGGATTAATTTTAACCGATTATTATTTTTTTTATATTTTTCTTATATTTGAAAAAAATAATTAAAGATAATGATTTTTATTTTCGCTAATTGTACATGATCGATGATTTTTAAATTATAATTAATCGAGGGTGTCCCAGTAGTGCGACTATTGCCGTTTTCCTCTTAATTTCGAATCCGTTTTAGATGTTGTTTCCTTTAACAGTTATGATGTTGTTGAGTTTTAATTCTAATCTTCGTACAGGTATCTAACAGTGGTCGTTGTTTGTGTAAACAGTGATGGATTTAGTAAAGAGCTGCTAATAAAATTTTTCTTTATATTTATGGATTAATTTATTAATGATTTAAATTAAATGATATAGACTTTTAATAAATCTGTTGCCCGATCACTGTGGGATACTGCATGGAGTTTTTTTTTTCGTTTTCGCTGTTTTTGTGTACCGTTAACCTAAAATAATCACAGGCGACACAAAGAGAAGAATCGTTGGAGGATCAGGTGCATCTCCTCGACGCTCAACTCAAAGAGGTAACATGAAGGAAACCAAGGAACCTCGTAGATAGGAATGGTTGCGGTTTTAGTCTCGATTCATGCTCATGTGTGTTTGGTGAAAGAGATCCTCTTTACTGCCCAATATAAGAAAATAGTGATATTACATAAATTACAATTTTATAATAATATTTTTGTAAACGGGAGTTTTTGCTTCACGTATTAATTAATATATATGTAGATATATAAAATTGTAATTCTTTCTGTATATATTGTGGATTGTTCTATAAAAGCATGAGGATCTTTTTCCCTGGTGCAGGTTCGTTTAGTCCAGTTGGCTGAGGTTGGTGCTTCATCTATGTATCTTTAAAGCGGTCTTTTGTCCTCTAGTATATATATTTACCTGTGTATTAATTTACTTCTTTATTTATTATTTATCATGTATGTATTACTTTGCGGCTGTGTTGTGATTGAACGTTTTGTGGGTTATACTTAGTCATAGTAGCTCCCTGAAGTTTGATTTTATGCTTAACGTAGATTTGGGTAAATGCTTTATTTTATTTTTTCCCTTTAAGTTTTATTATATATTTTTGTATTTATTTCTATAATATTGACTCCTTAAATTTGTGTAAATTACAAAAATATATATTTCCTACTTATAAATCGTCAATGTAGTATGTCAATATAGTTTTTTTTCTTTTTCCCAACGTCGGAATTTTTCCTATATCCATTTATTTTTAAAAATCGATTCATAATCGATTTGTTAGTATCGTAAAGTCACAACACGGTCAGCAAGCCCGCTGGCTTGTCACTTGTGTAATGAGTCTGTGTGCCAGGCGATGGCGTCCCGCGAACACGTCGAGGATAAGATACACAGCCTCTCGCAGAAATTGACGCAAGTAAGTCCCTCTCCTTGGGGGTTTTGGTCACAGGATCCAATCGGATAACGTTCATTTACTTAAAAATTACTTTTGTTAAGTCATTTTTAGTTAATCTAATTTTTTTTTAAATACAATTTTAGATATGGATTCATAGAAATTTTTATCTATTATATGAAAGTATTATACTATTAAAAAATGATAGTACTGTGACTAAAGCTACCCTTTTCGCATTACACATTCCTATAATTATTATTTGTTTATTTATTTGTACTTAAGTAAGGTGAAGGTTTATTATTCAGTTGTAGCGTCACTTCAGCAGCTTTGGTAAAGGTAAATTGCATGGAATGGAACGCGTTACATTTTAGTGTGTAATATTTAGATTTTTGTGCTTAAAGTGTGTCTATTTATTTTTGATTTATAATATTAAAAAGTTTTCTTAAAAAAATATATATTTGATATAAATTATTTTTTTATTTCTTTGATTAAAATTTTAAATAAAATAACCTTTTTAAAGTAAATGTTGCATGAATTGGCAAAAATAGTTAAACAGTCTATTTTCTTTAGAATGCAAAATTAAATTATAAGAACTGGTTTTTAATACAAATGTATATAATATAAAAAATGAAAAGAAAATAGGCTGTTTTCTTAAAGATCGTGTATTAAAATAATTTCAAACTATTCCAGGCTGAAGCTCGCGCTGAATTCGCTGAGCGCTCTGTCCAGAAACTCCAGAAGGAGGTCGACAGGCTCGAAGGTAATATTATTTTCCTAATAATCAGATATCATATCAAAAGTATTTATTTAATATTGAAATTGAGTAAACTCCATATGATTATATTAAAAAAATGTAAAATAGTATTTTTTTTCGACAACACTAAGACTGTGTTCTAAAAGGAAATCAAATGTATAATCATTTAATGATAGTGTTCAAGGTTCTCCAGATAGTGTATTGTCCGGTACAGCAGTCGGTTAAGTCTATGATTCAGATTATCTCTAAAGTCAAGTTGTAACAAAATGACATTTGAATAACCAAGGCTTTGACATGAACGCACTGAAGCCATCAGCCATCAAGCTGTTTTTGAGTTTCAATGCTGTACTATAGAGTTGTTAGCTTATTTACTTTCATTGCGCTATGATTCTAGCTTAATATATATATTTTCTTATTTTCATAGTAACATACTTAGATTTAATGTATCAATTGGGAAAATACATTCTGACATACTTTTACATTTTGATATATTTTTCCAGTTGTGATTTTGTTTATTTGTCAGCATGGAGTTTTTAAATGTCCCGCTAGAAGGCCCGAATTGTTGTAGATTTATTGTCAGTGACTTTTGCATGGTTTTTAATTAAATGTTGTTTTTTTTTGTTTTAACCCATCGGTTTAACATTCTCGATAGTGGCACTATTCAAGATGATTCTATAGAACGTATTAACGAAAGTAACATGAGAGTCCAAGTCTTTATCGGCCAATATCGAGAGTGTGAATCGATCATGTGGTTCTGAACGTCGCGCGTACCATCTTCCAGACGACCTGGTGGGCGAGCGCGAAAAGAGCAAAGTGCTGCAGGAGGAGATGGAGGCCACGCTCCACGACATACAGAACATGTGAACTAGCACACACACCCCCCACTCCCCCTCCCCCTACCGCCCTCCCCCGCCCGCCTCACTACGCCCTGTGAATGTCACGCGCACCTCTAGGGCTGCCAGATCTTGTCTTACATGATATTGTAGTTAAATAAAGCTAAAGATGAAAAAAAATGCTTTACGATGAATCCCTCATATAGCAGAGTAAGCAGAAGGGAACTAGTGTTGAGACACTCCGTTCCCAGTGCACAACTCAATTTTTGACACATTGCATATATTACCAGAGCAAGAAAATGAAAATAATTCACAGTATATTTAGGTTACAAATATATATTTATATCATTTAGTGCACACGAATTACTTCGCCAATGTCACGTTGAATGAATGAAACTATCAAATGTTTAATTATCAGTAGAATATCGAGATCTGGCAGCCCCGCGCTGCTCTCCGAGTGACGCTTGTCGAGTGTGACAGCTGTCAATGCGACAATACTATGGCTTAGGCGCGCTTTTTGTGTCATTTTTTTTTATTTATTAACTATGCTTTGTTTCTTATTTTTTGATACGTATATTTTGTATTAGCCGTGTAGTGAAGCGGGCGGGCGACTAGATGTTACTAAATGTAAAGTAATTGCCAGCTGTTTTTTTTAATATGTAACGTCATATCGAGTGTTCGCTACGACACACTGCCAAGTGCAATTTTTTTTAAATCTTACACAAATTACTAATATTTATGTTCCGAACGAGAGTTTAAGTTAATTTCTTTATTTCTTTATATTGTCAAAATGAAAGATTTGTCGCGATTAATCGTATGTATGTTTTTTTATTAATGTTAGGGATTCTCTACATTCCACCATTGGGACCAAATTTTATATTAATCTAAATTAATTGCACTGAAAAGACAATGAGAAGAAACGACATTCCTGTAACTATTCCGATTTAAGTGAATATTTACTGTTAATGTATCGGAATGTGCACTGTTTGCGGTTTATTATGAACTTATACATATTTACTTAACGATAGGAAAGAGATTAGTTACATAATTTTATTTAATGAGTGATGGTAACACGTATTTATGATATTTATGAGTATATGCTTGATATGGATTTGATATTTCTATATGTTTTGTGTCCTGTGTCATAATTTCCATCGGTAATTATTTATATAAACAAAAATTTATAAATAATGACAACGTTTCCTTATAAAGCTGGCAATTAAATCCCTGATACATTATATCGGGTTATTCGCGTTATGTTACGAAAAACAAAATTGTAATTTAAAATCGATCGAGGGTAATGCGTCTTTTTTTTTAAATGTTGTCGATTAATGAATTGATAGATAAGTACGTGAGAAATAAATTAATGATTTTTAAGTATATTCTAACACAAGTGTTTATAAATATATTATATTATTATTTTTAACCCGTTGTGTTTTTACTAATTTGTCTTGCACCCATCACCATCCTTATAAAATAAGATTCCACCAGCTAAACTTGAAAACATCCATATTATACATTTTATGTGTAATTTCATTTATGTTAATAAAAACCAAACCGAATAAAAATTATATACCAAATTAATAAATCGAACATAAAATTCAGTTCATAAAATTAAAAAACAGGCAATCATTGTAAATATCGCCATTTATTGAAGCAAAGAACATTAAAACTCCTTTGTATTGTAACGAAGTGTTAACGCATGCGTTTTAAAAGAAGTTAGTACGAATTAGGAGCTCTAAGAACTTATCCAAAAAATAATTGTTTAAGAATAAGGAGAGAGATTGATTCTTATACAATGTCGAAGCATGGAATTGCTAACATTTCTCATAATATATGGATCCATCAAAAGAGAAATCCATTTAAACATAAGTAGCAAAAACTAAATGCATGATAACTTGCAAATGTGGCCCATTTTAGAAGATAATATTCCAAAAACCGGTGTTCCAATCTGCAAGAATGACGTGAAAAAAATGTGTTTAACACGCATGAACTTGCACACCTAGTTCCGGAGGATGATTTTGACCCACTAGAAAATAGAAAAGCATGGAGAAATCCAGAAGATAACTTACTGGTGTTGCCAGAAACAATGCAGCAAAAGTCCCAGAGAAGAGAACAGGAATATTGCAGATCATATGATAAATATTGGATTTCTACGCGCCCCGTAATCTTTTAAAATTAAAATAAAAAAAAATAATAAATAAAAAATCGCTAAAAATATTTCAAATTTAAAATTTGTACTTATATGTAACAATATCGAGTAAAATGAGGCTGGCAACACTATTCCTGACCCTATAGACAAATAAATAACGAGGCATGAATACGGCCGTCTTAACGCATGACTACACACGTTTAAGTAGCGGTGAAACCAATTCAGAAGGTCACTAATACACGACACACATTCAAGACCCCTGACCGGCATACCTGATGCAGATGACCTGATCAACGCAAAGGAGCAGTTCAATGACATCGGTGACGACATCGATGACACAGTCGTGGAGTTGATCCCAGGCGTGGAGATGACGGAGAAACAAGTTGAAAATGCGAAGAAAGCCCTCGAGAAAAAAATGAACGCTCCTCCTCCACCACCACCCAAGGAGCACTCCCCTCCCCCTCCACCACCACCAAAGGAGCCCACTCCCCCGCCACCACCCCCGAAAGAACCCACTCCTCCCCCCAAGGAGCCCACACCTCCCCCCAAGGAACCAACCCCTCCCCCCAAGGAACCAACCCCTCCCCCGCAGGGTGACTCCGTTCCCGCCGCTGAGCCTGCTCCTGAAGCCGCTGAATAATTATTACTTGTAGTTTAACTTAAAGCGTGCACCCAAAATTTCTTCAATCCTTGAGTACAATTTTCCCTTCAAAAAATGTGTTATATACAATTTAACTAAATAAACAGCAAATATTTTAGCTGGTGGAATAGAGTTTCAATATCCCTCAGTCGTGTGAACCTAACGAGCATGCGAGTGTCGTAACGAACTAACAAATGAAAGTGTGACGCGATTCATCGTCGGTCTTCGCAGACGATCTGATCGCCGGCAAGGAGCTTTTAGACGAAATGGGGAAGGAGTTGGACGTCACGTTCATGGAGTTCGGAATACCACGCGAACGCTGCACATGCTGCCACTGATCATCTAATCACTTCTAACGTTTGTCTGACGCTTTTCATGTGCATTTATCAGTAAAAAGTATTCAACAATATGTATCTTTCGTTTCCCCATCGACCAAGTACCAACAGCCGCCAATGCTTCTCGAATTGCATGTATTGAAAGTGCCAAAAAACTATTTTATGCCAGTCTTAAGGCTACTTAGCGAAAACGACGCATGGCTTCGGAATAACTAGGATCGCAACATGTAAGCGTTTTTAATACTTTTAACGGTAAATGCTGCTAAAACTTGACTTAAAGGGAGTTTTTAGTTAAATTTTAATGGTATTCTTAAAATGAATATTTATAATATTTTTTATCATCCTTTCATTTTAAACACACATAATTATTTTGATAATAATTGGGGCTAAAATTTCGTTGAGATATCCTAGTATAATTATTTCACTTTTAAAACTAATACAAAAAATACATATGACTAAGCCTATATTGGAAATGCACAGACGAACTTGTCGCCGAAAAGGAGAAGTACAAGGACATCGGAGACGATTTGGACACTGCCTTCGTGGAACTCATTCTCAAGGAATAAGCTGGACTTTCCCACTACCTTGTTCCTTACCGGTGCGACCACCAGCCCACTCATACACACTATTTATGTATAGATATATTTTATTTTATATTTTATACTTAAAACACACACATCTTATTATTTAGGGCGGTATTTATTTTCAATTATTTAAAATAAATAATTTATTATTGTAAGTTTTCGTTTTATTTTTATCCTATGCTTGTTTTTTTAATACGTTTTAGAAGTTTTATTTTTTGTGTATGTTTTTTTCATGTATAAATAATTATATTATTCGAATAAATTAAAAAAAAATCTGCATGTAGCTTATTTTTAGTTTCTTATGTAGGCAGTTTTATGCTTCAAATAGCAACGAGGACCAAATATATAGTAAATAAAGTTTTTCACAATTTCTAATATTTGTTTCGAATTGTTGTTTTAAAAATTAATCTCAATAAATCATAAGTATTTAAATAAAAATGGAAATGCGAGAAAGGCATAATACAGGTTTAGATCTCGTTGCTTTTTTACTTGCTAGAAGATATTAAATATACACATACTGAAACAAAGCTATTACTTGATATATTTTATGAATCCTTTTTTTTCTTAATGCATGTTGTTAATGATATTTTTAAAAACGAACTAAACGTAAACTTAATTTATAATATAAATTAATTCTGATTTAAGTTCTGATTGAGTTTACTATTATAGTTTGAAGGCAACCAACATTGGTTGATGCATGTAATGCTAATGTAGCAAGTGCTTGGAATAAAGGTGACAAAATTTTAGTATGGCTAGAGTACAAAAAATTACAACAGATATTTATTTAGAAACGGTATAAAAATTTGAACGTAGCGGGACTCGAACCCGCGCCTCCTGGCAACCGACCAGGCGACCAGACTAGCTTGGCGAGAACGTATGGCTTAGTGGTCAGAGCGTCTGGTCGGTTTCCAGGAGGCGCGGGTTCGAGTCCCGCTACGTTCAAATTTTTATACATTTTGTATATAAATATTTATCGTAAGTGTGGATTAACACTTTAAAAATGTTTAAAAAATTACAACAGACTTGAAATTGAATGTCAAAAATGATGATTTTTTTATAATACTGATATGATATGGTTATTTTGTACAAATAATCATCAAAATATAGTGGTTAATGAAAATATAGCATCTTATACGTAAACAAAAATACAGCCATAAACATAATTAGATATATATTTAAAAACATACTATTTACTGCCTTCTAACACATACCTACTAACTTTTCCCCATTAAAATTGCTAAATACTTTTACATTGGAAAAATATGGGCTATATCTTCACTCCTATAGTGATATCGATAAAATACTGTTCCCCTGTAGTGAGGTTTTTGCTATTAGTTAGGATAAGTTCCTAAATTTCCAGTAATTTCTTTTTGTTTTATTGTTGTTTACTTAATGCATCGGTTCCCAACCAGTGGTCCGTGGACCAGTAGTGGTCCGCAGCAGCTAAAATATGGTCCAACGGTAAAACATAAAATATTTTGACATTTAAATTTAATATACTTTGAAATTTAAATGTCAAAATAAAGCTTAAATTAAATACTTCATTGATTTTTAATATTTACTTAAAAATTCACCCACCCCATCATACAAAATGTCAGATTTTTTTTTAATCTTTGACTTTGAAATTAAAATTTTTGTTTAACTATTAATTTATTTTCATTACACCTACAAAGTGGTCCCTGCTAACAAGATTGGGAACCTCTGACTTAATGAAACTAATTCGTCGATTTATAAAATTAACTGTTTACTAACCTTATATTTAAACTAACAACTAACATTTCTGGCAGATGAAGTTGTTGAAGAAAGAAGTAAGTACAAAGCTATCGCCGAGGAGGTGGACCAGACATTTGCGGACCTTTCGGGATATTAGTCTCCGACGCGACAGTGCCGCCATCTTGGGAGAAAAATTAAAATGGCGGGAAAGCTGCTTTTGTATAATTTGCGTATAGCACACGAAAATGAACGATTTCGATGACTGTATTTCGGATAAGTTTACTTAATCGTATTTTATTTAACTGTAGTTTTTTGTGGTACTAGTTACAAACTGTACAAAGACGATGTTCAAGATGTCTTGTCACACTTTCGTGCCTTTAGAATATATGTCATGAAAGTTAAACTGATATAATTTTTAAAACATTAGTGCTAGTCTTAACGAATCATTTGTAATTACAAGTTAAATTATAAAATTAATGTTTGAAAACATTCCAGTTTGTAAGTTAAATATTATGTTGATATTTTTTGCCCAAAATATTAATAAGGGGGCTATTCTGTGCGACTAGCTACTAAAGCAAGGCTTGTGAGGAAATCGCTCACCTTTAGCTCAACGCGCTTTTTAGTACAGTTGCAAAAACGATGTGATCAGAGCGAAAATTAAAAATGTAAAACAGTTATGTAAAATGTACGTATCTATATAAAATATAAATTTTATAACAGTTTTTTATAATTAGAACACTGCCGTTGCTGTTTTGTATCAAATGGATATCGGGAAAATATTGCTTTTATATATACTTCCAGTTTCCATTCCAATTTATGTATTCTTATGAAATATATCGAGATTAGGTAAATTACTTAAAATTATTTGATCTGTACTAAATCGTATGTCAAATTCTGAAATTTTGTATCGAATAATGTATCATTATATTGAGTAGATTTTCTATATCAGTCTGTAACAGGTTTTTTATTAGGTAACTGTATAAATTTTGTAAAATAATTGATCAATCATATCTAAATACAGAGCTGATACTCGCTGGAATATTTCTAGTTCACGAAATATTCTGTATCGAAGTTTTCTAGTAATTACTTTCAATACAAACTTAAAAATTTAATACAGTTATCTATTCTATTTTGTCTATTTATAAATATTGCGGATTATGTACAGCTTCATTCACTCATAGTTTTGTATTGGCCACTGGCCCCCCGGCCGCCTGTGGGCCACGACTGCTTAGTTCCATTATATTAGCTTTTCTTATCTACGAATGTCAAAAGCTTCAATTACCTGTTTCATTCAGATAAATATACGTTTATATATAAATATTAGTTTTTTTTTTATTTTACAAGTAAGTATTCCGTAAAGCACCAAGGTTTTGTATTGCACTATTGATTGTATAAATTTTGTTCTGTATTTAACATTGTTATTTTATTTAACAACAATTTTTGTGTTGAAGTATGTTCAATGAATAAGTCTCATGATCATCTTTCAGATCAATTTCTAATTCAACACGTTAAATAGCTGCATATTATAAAGGGAAGAGAAGTTAAAATATATTGTTTCTTCTCCTGTCTTTTCGCTTTTTACTTAAGGATTGTTGGACGGATTTTTATAAAACATTTGGTTTACATAGCTATTAGGCTTCGACAATATATAGTCTATAATTGATAGTTTGAAATCCTAAATACCCGATGTTCACCAGGCCATTTAATCTGTAAAATATATTAATATAGTCGGACAGAGGCCAGTCGTGGCACAAAGGCACAATTGAGGGACTAAACTCGACAGGGTTTGGGTTCGATACCCACTCAAGGAAATGAAATATTTAATATTTTCATTTCTTCGCTCCGGTATCGAGGCAAAACGCGGCATTGAGTTCCGCCAAGACGCAATGCTTCCGGAATTTGCTGAAAAATGGGTTCTTAACACTAGGTTCACTCTGCTTACCCTGCTGTGTGCGGGATACAGCGAGAAGCTACAAAAAAAACATTAAAAATAGCAATGTTTGGCAATATGGTGTGAACGTGCTCAGCTGGATCTTACAAGATATGAATAATTACACTTTAGGACAAACTATTCGTGCGTGATGAGTACTTTTGACGACTAAAAAGCAAAGCACTAAACTTTAAAACACCTTATATCAAATCTAAGGACTAAAGGAGCTTTAATAAGTTTAAATTTAGAAAAATATATTTCATATACTAGGCTGAGATCACTGATTCTTTTGAAATTAATTACGCACTAGAAGTGGTTAATGGAATAGGACAGAGTCTTGGAAGTCTACGCGAATAAAGTAACAGGCGGCAATCTGATTTTACTGACGATTGTGAGCTTGTATACCTCGCGTGGTATAAATTATTATTAGTTCAAAGACTATTTTGTCAGAAAGACAGATCTTTAATTACATTATCATATATATTGCATATCAAACCAAAACTAGCCTATTATATAATCTCTTGCATTTCTTCGCTCTGGTATCAAAGCAAAAGCACGGCGTTGAGTTCCGCCACTCAACACTAAAAGTGAAAACTCGGAAAGTAGGAAATAAAGTATTTTAGCACTAGGTTCACTCTGCCTGCCCTGTTATATACGGGATGCAGCAAAAATAATATGTATACCGTGATTTTTTGAAAACGTAAATGTATTTATCATTGTGAATTTGACATTTTTTATGAAGTTTATTTATCAAAAATCATTTGAAAATAGATATGGGTACAATAGTATAATTTAATATACTATCACAGACTTTCGATGTTTTTTATTAGATTTCACGAATTGTGGAGCAGACACCAATGGCCATACTACTAATAAGTATAAATAGTAAGGTTTCATATTCTTAAGTGACACTAAGGTTTCCTGATGCAGATTACATTTGCTCAGAGCAAAATTATAATTTCGCCAGTCACTAGTCCTCGTAGGGGCACTAGAGTGGGATTGTAAAGGCGACAGGTTGTCGGTTCGATTTCCACTCGACAAAATGAAATATTTACTTAAATTTATATTTCCATTTTTTCGCTCTGTTGTCGAGGCTAAGCGCGGCGTTGAGTTCTGCCACTCAACACGCAATGCCTCCAGAATTCGGCAGAAAGTGGGGAACGGAGTGTCTTAACACTAGGTTCCCTCTGCCTACCCTGCTGTGTGCGGGATACAGCGTGAAGCTGATTTATTTTATTTTTATTTTTAAAATGAAATATTTAATATTTTAATATCTTCACCCTGGTGTCGGGCAAAGCAAAAGTTCCCTCTGCCTTCGTTGCTACATATGGGGTACAGTGTGAACCTAAAAAAAAATATGTGGCCAAAACCTCTCCGATTTTACCACTTAACGCAAACTATCGAATCAACAGGTCCATAGTACCTACTGACATCCATAAAAACAATATCAGATTTCTAATTGAATTTGAGGCCAGTCGTGGCGCAGCGGCAACTGTAAAACCGACTGGTTGTGGGTTCGATCCCCACTCGAGGAGATGAAATATTTACTTAAATTTATATTTCCATTTCTTCGCTCTGGTGTCGAGGTTAAGCGCGGCGTTGAGTTCTGCCACTCAACACGCAATGCCTCCAGAATTCGGCAGAAAAAGGGGAACGGAGTGTCTTAACACTAGGTTCCCTCTGCCTACCCTGCTGTGTGCGGAATACAGCGTGAAGCTAATTTAATTTAATTTAATTTTAATAGAATTTTATTGCTCAAATTGTTCAGTTTATCTGTAAATATTCGGTAGTAGAACCAGTGTTGGTTTAGAAATTTAAAAATAGTTACGATCTGGTGATGGAAAAACGTTGATGTAATCAGGTTATTTTGTAACAGTATCTCCGCTTAGTTCTTAAAGAATTTATGTACGAGTAGCTAGCGTCTACGTAAATATACAAGAAAGACTAAAAATATGACCTAAATATATTTTTTAATAACAATTTTTCGATGATTCTGTTATTTTTTAAGTACAATAAATTGTTATAATATTAGAATTTATAGTGTAATAAGTTCTTTGCTTTTCACGATTATTACACATTTTAAATGAAACTATTGTAACCGGATTAATCGCGTATATTTTGGGCAAAGTGTTTGAAACGTCGTGTTTCCAAAAATGTATAAAAATACAATATATACGCGATTAATCCGGTTTAAATAGTTTTATTTAAAACTTATAGTGTATTTTATATTCTGGACAGTCTTTTTACGTGTGACTATAAACGTAACTGCTGTGGGTTCAATCTCCACTCAGGGGGAAGAATTATTATTATTTGCATTTTCTTCGCTCTGGCGACAAGGCAAAAGGCGGCGTTGAATTCCGCCGAAAGTTCCGAAAGTCGGAAACAAAGTATCTTAAAGGCTGGCAAGGTTGTGTTACACGGGGGTCGTGGGCGGCGTTGATCACTTACCATCAGGTGACCCGTACGCTCGTTTGTCTTGTATTTTGCCATAAAAAAGGCTCCCTCTGCCAACCCTGCTAAAACAAAAGTGTTTTTAATGAAAACATTAATGATTTCTGCCACACACTTACATATCGTGATGTGAAATGTCCTCAAGAACGTCCAAATAAAAAGACATATCCAAATTTATTACTGAGCGATTATATATTCGTTATTTTTTACAAAAATCTTTCACCCATTGCTGTCTACTACAGAAGGATGTACGTAGCAGGCATGTTGAAAATATATATCATATTTTTATTTTACTGGAGTCTAGTTGCCTCTATTAGTACTGAGACTTAGTATCATTTCAAAATTATGCTATTTATTATTTTGATGTAAGAAGGTACTAATGTATTTTAGACTCTTACACTATGTTCCTTAATTAGAACTGTACTTTTATTAAATTTAGCTAAAAAAAAATATTAATCACTTATTCAAACTCAAAATGTATGTATTTATAATATATATTTTCAGTATAAATTGAACAGTAGTAACAGTAGTAGTCTCTACTAAATATTTATATGCGTGTTACAAACATACTATAATTCGATATATTTTGAGCCATTTCTTCTTAGAAATAGTGTAAATGAAAAATCAAAAATCATCATGACATTCATGATGCAGATACTTTAAGACATGTATCTCTATTATTTTACAGAGGTTTGTAGGAATTCTCTATATCCGATATAGTCTATTTTATTTCCTTCTCTCTCATTTCATAATAAAATATGTATGTATATTAATTTCAACTTGAGATATTGATAGAATGTATAACAGGTACCGATAGATTAAGTTTTATTGCTTACTAGCGGCTCGCCCACGGCTTCGCCCGCTTAAAATACATGATTATTGATTTAATAAGCAGAATTGATTGACAACTATAAAATAATGACTTCTAATATGATTTTTTTACGACATTATCGTCAAAGAATTTTTGATTGTTTTAAATAAAAAAATATGACCATTGTTGATATTTGATATTTATAAAATATACATAAAGCTAATTATTTATTACACGTATATATTTTTGTAACTTTATGTTCTTTTTACCTATATAATATACTCTGTTAAATGTGCTGATGTCAGTGAATAATTTAATTTACTCATTCAGAAACAGCCTTAAATGTTAAATTATTGATTTGAAGGATTCATAATATTCTTTGTAAAATAACTGTAATAATTGCATATTAACTCCTGTACAGTTTTTAAATTAGTTACATATATTATATGAACGAACCAACCAAAAAATCTTTGTATTTACTTGATATTTCTTTCAAGATCGTTCTTTATCTCTGTGTTGAATTAATTACGACTTCTTTCAAATGACGATAACTTTTTTTTTAATGAACCGATTTTGATGAACTAAACTTTAGTAGTTAAGTTGAGTTAAAACAAAGCAATTGGTGAAATTTTCAAGTAAATCGGTTCAGTACTTTCAGAGAAAAATGTGGACAAAAATATCGACAGACAGACAGACAAGAAATTCAAAAAAAAACTTTTTGCTTTCTATGATTCTTTTTAAGTGTCCCTCTATCCATTTCAGTCAAAATTACTAAATGTACAGACAAAATATTTTTACTGTCTTATTATATATAGAGATTAAATGTAGAACACCCATATAATATATGTAAATATATTATATACTTATAATATATTCTTTAATAAACAAATCATTTAATTGTTTGTTACATTTCACTCATTAAATATCGCAAAAGCAAAGCTAATATGTGGGAGTGAGCAAGCGCTATGGCGGATCGGAATCTAAGATTTTTGGCACCGAAAATAGTGCGGGCGGGCGGCGCGAGCGCAGGGCGGGCGCAGTGCGTGTCGCTCCGCCGTGTCAACCGCCCGCTAGGTGAGTCCCCACGAAAACTGAAAACCACCCCCCATTCGAGGGTGCTCCTTTAAAATCAAAAGAAAACGTAAGGGTGGAAGTGCAGTGCAGTGGTGTTATCATAGTGTTTCGTTCTAAGTTTTGTTCTCGTGTGGAGCTAGGACGCGCTCGCTCTGGCTCGGGTTACACCGCGTGCGCGTCCTCGCTGAAAATAGTGCCGTAGCACCTATTTGCGGACGAGGATTTATTTAGCGATATGAGGAAACTCGCCTTGATTTTTTATTTAGACGTGGCCCGTTTATGTTAGAATTGGGACGCCTTAAAAGTTAATCGGGTGTCTTATTTCTGAGCCACATCCATGTCCACGAGCCACATTTAGACATGAACACTATGCTACATTGTACGCACATAAAACACCCACACAGATATCGTTATACTGTAATATTATACTATAGATACATATATAGTAATATCAATTTAGAACATCGTTTTTTGCAGTAAAATATGAAAAATTGGAGACAAAAGTTAAAAAATATTTTTAAAACGTAATTTTTATTAACTTTATTACACTTTCAAAGAGGCTAAATATATTTTTACTGGAAATACATTTTTTATTCTGGTATATTTGTTATCTTTTAGATCCGTAGACATGGGTCACTGAAATTAAAATATATAAAATTGGCACACGATCAAGTGATGTAAAAAATAGTTTTATACTGTACATGTTCACGTTAGATTTACTAAGTATATATGTATATTTTTTATAATAGTCTAAATTTAAAAATAATATGAAAAAAAAAACTTAATATATCAATAACTTATATGTATCAATAACGATTGATAATTATAATTTAAAAAAAAATAGCTTTATGACAGGACTTTCAAAGATGTGACCTTCAGTAATGAGGAACACGATATTGAAGAAAAAAAAATAAAAAAAATATAAAACAATTTGAATATATCAATCAAATCTATTTATTTTTATTTTTTTTATATGATTGTTTAAATTTTTTATTGCTTAATTTTATTCTTTTTATTTTTTCCCAAAGTATTATATTTTTTAATTACAAATTCTTTACTTGTCAATTTTAACAAAAACTTTTTTGGTAGGTACTCTACAAAATGGTTATTTAGTATTTCTTACGATTATTTTTGTTCTTAGGATTTACTATGAAACCGGTTTTATCCCTTAAGGCACAAGCCTTGACCTTGAACGTATACTTATAAACATGGCCTTATTTGTAAATTCTGTTCAAACACGCAAATGCCTTGCTGTCTATTTTAGTTTATGTTTTAAAACATTAACAGAATTGTCCCCATAGATATAGTTGATAAATATCAAGATTTGTTTCATAAAATTTTCTTGTAGAAAATCATTTAAGAATATATTAACTCACTGTACTATAATTAATACTTCCCCCGTTTCTTCGTTCAACTTTCGAATTATATTGTATTTTTGGGAGAAAAGTTAATAAATTCTTGCATATTCGACGTGTCGTTGAGTAAAGTATTATATCTATAAATTCTGAAGACGTGCACCAGCTGTTCACGGCGAATATTTCGGCTAACAATATCGGTAACACTTGACAGCCAGCCAAAAACACACCGCTCGTTATTTTCGCAATCTCCAGACGCAGAAAGCCCGGTTTTTATTAATCTTCACGAATGAATTTTACGCCCGGAACTTATATTTAAAGATTTAAAGACACTACCTACGTATACGTATATATTGCTGATGACCTACTTACATAGACGATAATTAAGTTCTCAATTGAACCCTATAGTAAATAAGTAGAGGCTTGACACTCCTTAGGAGAAATAGGATTTCAAATATGGTGTTTTCTCCGCCTGGTTACGCCTCTGCTCATAGTCTCTGCCTACCTCGCAATCTTTCGGAAATTCACGAAGATAAAAAAATACAGCTTGGTAGTTTGTAAAATATTTAACAACAATTTATTATTATTTTGAAGCTATTTAGGTTTTGTAATTTTGAGGCCAGTCGTGGCGCAGGGGCACAAGCGTGTGACTGTAAGCGCGACATATTGTGGGTTCGATTCTCACTCGAATGAAATGAAATATTTAATATTTTCGTTTCTTCGCTCTGGTGTCCAGGCAAAGCATGGCGTTGAGTTCCATCTCTCAACACAAACTTACAGACACATCACGAGCCTACAGAATTCAAAAAATAGAAAACAGAGTTTCTCAACACTAGACTCTTCTACATAGACTGCTTTATGCGGGATACGGCTTTAAGCTAAAAATAAACAACAACAATATAATAAATATCAATCTAAAGTACATTTTATTTCTAGGGCTTATTAAATAAGAATAAAAGCGTTCTTAAAATACTACCAATTCATATATTTATGACTAATAAATTAAGTGAATAGTGATACAGAACTCTATTTCATTTTTTTCTCTTTTTTAAATAACAGATACATAATAAATATTAATGTTTACATTCATACTTTTAAGCATTCTTTAATAAATGAAAATATCACATTAGAAACTAGACTAAAAATATATATTTTTAATCACAACAAAATACATGATTTCTTTAATTTTCTTTAAAAATATATAGTAGATAAATATATAGTAGAGGCCGGTCGTGGCGCAGCGGCACGAGGTGTGACTGCAAAACCGACTGGTTGTGGGTTCGATTCCCATTCGAGGAGATGAAATATTTACTTAAATTTATATTTCCATTTCTTCGCTCTGATGTCGAGGTTAAGCGCGGCGTTGAGTTCTGCCAGTCAATACGCAATGCCTCCAGAATTCAGCAGAAAGTGGGGAACGGAGTGTCTTAACACTAGGTTCCCTCTGCCTACCCTGCTGTGTGCGGGATACAGCGTGAAGCTAATATATAGTATTTTTTGCATAAATTCCAAAATCTAAAAATACAGTAAATATATAGGTTACAGGTCATCATCACGAACATTAAAATGGTGGTTAAAGTTGAACGTGTACCCTGCATTCGGTTGTTGGCACAGCGCCAAGTATGAGGCACGATGTAAAATTAAATTGGTCGAATCTTATGTTCTAATCGTCTAAAACTTTCTGGCATTAATAGTCTAACTAGCATTTCTTATATTATTATAATAATAAAGTATATTATAATATTTAATTTGTTAGTTTAATAGTAGTTTGAGGTCGTCGTGGCGCAAGGTGTGACAAGAGTGTGACTTTAACGCGGCGGTTGTGGGTTCGATCCCCCCACCCCATGTGTTGAGTGGCGGAACTCAACGTCAGGCTTTTACTTCTGGCTCCAAAGCAAAAGCCTGGCGTTGATTTCCGCCACCCAACACGCAATGACTCGAAAAATTCGCTGGAAAGTGGGACACGGAGTCTGTTAACAGTAGGTTCAATCTGCCTACCCTGTGTGTGTGCGGATACAGCGTAAAACTGATTAAATAATATTTTCGTTAATTTTATAAAATTAAATAAACAAAATTTTTTTTCCTCGCTTTCTTACTTGTAGAAAAAATAAATTTATAAATGATAAACATTGTATTTTTAATAAAATTGAGATTATTAGAGTAATCGCCAAAATACATTGTTTATATTGAGTTATGCGTGGATGATTAAAAATAAACTCTTCTTATTATTTCCGTTTTAATTTTTTTCATATATTATATTACATACGCAACATACATATATTATGTTGACTATTGAAGTCGATGTGGTATGAACTTTTTAAGGAAATTTACATGAAACTGCTAATTCTCGTGAAACTTATTATAAATAAAATAAACATGAATACAGACAAACTATACACAAAAAAAAATGGAATATAGATACTATATTAAAAAACACGTAAATTGATAAAATGCAATCACTTTACTATATCAGTAACTAAATCAAAATATTTTAAATTACAGGCCAGTAGCTGGCGTTTTTTTTTCAACCGGACCGTAAAAACACAAAGCCGCCAACATGGACGCGATTAAGAAGAAGATGCAGGCGATGAAGCTAGAGAAGGACAATGCCATGGACAAGGCAGATACCTGCGAACAGCAGGCCAGAGATGCCAACCTCCGTGCTGAGAAGGTACTTTTATTATGCTTTAGTAATTTTTTTTTATAATTCAAACCTCATATAGGTATATATAATGATAACAAAAAAAATTAAGTAAGGTAGTGAAAGGTTAAATATAAAAATTTCAAAATTAAATGAGGGAAATTTTATTTTGAAATTTTATTTTTTTTGATTTGAAACTTAAAAAAATGTTCCGTTTTTATAATTGGTCTTATAAGTAAAATGATTTTGAAAACCTTGTAGTTCGAAATGTATTTATTGTTATTAAGTGTTGTATAAAAAAGTCACTTCACTAAAATCAAATGTGACTTCCTTCCACAGGTAAACGAGGAAGTCCGTGAGCTCCAGAAAAAACTTGCCCAAGTTGAAGAAGACCTTGTCCTAAACAAGAACAAACTGGAACAGGCCAACAAAGACTTAGAAGAGAAGGAAAAGCAGTTGGCCGCTACCGAGGCGGAGGTGGCCGCTCTCAACAGGAAAGTACAGCAGATTGAGGAGGATCTCGAGAAGTCCGAGGAAAGGTCTGGCACTGCCCAGCAGAAATTGCTTGAGGCTCAACAGGCTGCTGATGAGAACAATCGGTAATTATTTAGTTATTACATCTAAAAACATATTTAAATTCTTTATTGCAATATCATCTTTAAAGACATCTTTTATATATGTTTTAAAATTTGTTACAAAATAATTATAAAAATATTTATATTAACTATTACGATAAAAATTATAATTATAATTTTTTTTTAGTATGTGCAAAGTATTGGAGAACAGAGCACAGCAGGATGAGGAACGTATGGACCAACTCACCAACCAACTTAAAGAAGCTCGTCTGCTCGCTGAAGACGCTGACGGCAAATCTGATGAGGTATTTATTTAAAAGGCAAAGGAATGCATACTCAATATTGTCCAATATTGATTATGTTTTCATATTAACTTTTAAATATTTGCAGAAATACCTCATTTTAGGTTAATTTCATTGAATACGATAATTATTAGGTATATTCCTAGTGTATGATTTTTTGAACTTGTTACATTGATAATTTAATATCAAATTTGATTTATAAAAACTTAGGTATCACGCAAGCTGGCCTTCGTTGAAGACGAGCTCGAAGTCGCTGAGGACCGTGTAAAGTCTGGTGACGCCAAAATCTCAGAACTTGAGGAGGAATTGAAGGTAACGATTATTATACACTTTATATTTATTTAATTGTATAAATTTTCACTTTAAAATATCGTTATATTGCTTTGAAAACATTTTAGTTATTCTAAATACTAGATGACGAGCGTATATGAATAATGTGTGCAGTACTTTCTCAATAAAATAAATATATATCTCTATCTACATACATGAGAAAAAAGATTAAAAATTAACCAATTTACTTCACAGGTCGTAGGTAACTCCCTTAAATCTTTGGAAGTATCTGAAGAAAAGGCCAACCAGCGCGTTGAGGAATTCAAGAAGCAACTGAAGACCCTCACCTCCAAGTTGAAGGAGGCCGAGGCCCGTGCCGAGTACGCCGAGAAGACCGTCAAGAAACTCCAGAAGGAAGTTGACAGGCTCGAAGGTATTATACTAAAACAAATAATAATCATACACATTAATGTTATGGGTGATCATATTTTATTCAGTAACATGCAAATAAAAATAATCGATAAATATGAAATTTTATATAATAAATATAAAAAAAAATAACAATTTATAATAATTATACTTTTCTCTAGCACCTCTTTCAGTGTACGCGATGAGCCACAAAATTATTAATAAATGTATTAATGAATTATAATATATAAAAATATTTTCTTCAAAATTACTAAAATCACAAAGATTTCTAACAATTAATAAAATGGAATGCTATAACTTATTTAAAGCAAAAGTGGCATAGCTTTTAAATTAAAAAATAATCTGTAACGTTGTTTACGTATATTCTTATCATATTTCCAGGGGAGTGTGCGGCACTAATTGTTTCTAATAACCAAATTTTCCAGACCAATTGTTCAACGAGAAGGAGAAATACAAGGCGATTTGCGATGATCTGGACGGCACATTCGCCGAGCTCACCGGATACTAACCTAACCCTAGCACATAGTTTAAGACGATACCGTTCCAACATCATCCATTCGATCCAAATCATCCTCATATGCAAAACTACGAAAATTTGATATGTTCATGTCATATATCTGCGACTCATGAACGAATTGGTTCAGCCAGTCGACCCTTCTTTTTCTAAAATTTGTCTAGGACGCTTTTAATTTCTATTTCTAAATAATAAACCTTAACCTTAAACCCATATTTAAAGGATTGTCAGCACCACCATGTATATACGTACGCCACTCCAATGTCGAGAGCTTTAGACAATCCTTTAGATATAATAAGTTCGACCCTGCTTTTTGTGTTGTGATTAACGTCTTATGCTTTGCTGCTACCGTCGTGGGTCAGTGCTTTTAAGGTACTTTTTTCTTTAATCTGTTAAATCATCTTTTAAATAAAATACATATTTAAAGCTGCTCCATGCTTGTGACATAATTATATATATTTAAAAAAGTGCACTTATTCTTAACATTGTAATAATATTTTCAATTGTTGTGATCGTTTTAATAGGTATAGGTACATCAATATTATTGATGGTCTTCGTTAGCCGTCGTTATTTTTCCTATTGGCAGATAAACTTCCATTTTAAAATTGTTTCTTAATAAAAAAGCTGCTAAACCTAGACAATTTAGTCATTATTACGGGCTAAAAGCAGCAGGTTTTTTCCCTTTTTACAACTTGAGTTTTTTGCATTATTGTACATTTTATATGTATATAATAATACTGTAGTAATCTTGCTTCAGCAGTAGTTGAGGAAGTGATGTGTATTCTGTTGTGCTAATATATTATATGTGTGTTAAACAGACGAGTTGGGCATCAACAAGGACAGATACAAGAGCTTGGCCGACGAGATGGACTCCACCTTCGCCGAACTTGCTGGTTACTAAGCACATTCATTCTTTCTATACATTCATCGAGGCAGCGTCAACGCCGATACTACGATACACTTTGTACTCGTGATGTAATATTTAATATATGTAAATTTATTTACGATTTTCAATAAAATTATTTATAACAACAGCTATATTGTTTTATTATATATTTATATAGCGGTTTTTGTGAACTACGCTATTTAATAATATTCTATATTTTCAATTATGGAGTGAAATTAAATTTCCAAAATTTTGTGGAATAATTGTCCAAATTTATTTACACTTTAAGAAGATACACAAGAGAATAATTTTACACACTCACAGAAGGAAATAAAGAAATTTAAAGAAATAGTAAAAGAAACAGATAAGCGAAACAGATACGTATTAGCAAGAAGATAAGGCTTAAAATTGAAAACAAGCAATGAGTACAATATTAAAACAAGTGAACGTCGCAAGCGATAGTAGCCGACTCTTTACTCGTAGCTAGCAAGCAGGCTACGTCACGCACAGCAAAAAAACTCGAAACAAGTTTATCTTGCGAATGCGCTGCGTGCGGATGAATTATAATAAATATAAATATTAACTTTAGTTTTAAGTAAATTTGAAAATAGAATATAGTGTAGTATTTGTATATATTATTATTAATTAATTTTATTAAAAGTTAATATTCA
>JAAIXJ010000016.1:299595-433254 GCA_013403705.1 Heliconius hermathena | reverse complement strand
TTACACGCCAGCTACTGGCCTGTAATTTAAAAACACAAAGCCGCCAACATGGACGCGATTAAGAAGAAGATGCAGGCGATGAAGCTAGAGAAGGACAATGCCATGGACAAGGCAGATACCTGCGAACAGCAGGCCAGAGATGCCAACCTCCGTGCTGAGAAGGTACTTTTATTATGCTTTAGTAATTTTTTTTTATAATTCAAACCTCATATAGGTATATATAATGATAACAAAAAAAATTAAGTAAGGTAGTGAAAGGTTAAATATAAAAATTTCAAAATTAAATGAGGGAAATTTTATTTTGAAATTTTATTTTTTTTTGATTTGAAACTTAAAAAAATGTTCCGTTTTTATAATTGGTCTTATAAGTAAAATGATTTTGAAAACCTTGTAGTTCGAAATGTATTTATTGTTATTAAGTGTTGTATAAAAAAGTCACTTCACTAAAATCAAATGTGACTTCCTTCCACAGGTAAACGAGGAAGTCCGTGAGCTCCAGAAAAAACTTGCCCAAGTTGAAGAAGACCTTGTCCTAAACAAGAACAAACTGGAACAGGCCAACAAAGACTTAGAAGAGAAGGAAAAGCAGTTGGCCGCTACCGAGGCGGAGGTGGCCGCTCTCAACAGGAAAGTACAGCAGATTGAGGAGGATCTCGAGAAGTCCGAGGAAAGGTCTGGCACTGCCCAGCAGAAATTGCTTGAGGCTCAACAGGCTGCTGATGAGAACAATCGGTAATTATTTAGTTATTACATCTAAAAACATATTTAAATTCTTTATTGCAATATCATCTTTAAAGACATCTTTTATATATGTTTTAAAATTTGTTACAAAATAATTATAAAAATATTTATATTAACTATTACGATAAAAATTATAATTATATTTTTTTTTTAGTATGTGCAAAGTATTGGAGAACAGAGCACAGCAGGATGAGGAACGTATGGACCAACTCACCAACCAACTTAAAGAAGCTCGTCTGCTCGCTGAAGACGCTGACGGCAAATCTGATGAGGTATTTATTTAAAAGGCAAAGGAATGCATACTCAATATTGTCCAATATTGATTATGTTTTCATATTAACTTTTAAATATTTGCAGAAATACCTCATTTTAGGTTAATTTCATTGAATACGATAATTATTAGGTATATTCCTAGTGTATGATTTTTTGAACTTGTTACATTGATAATTTAATATCAAATTTGATTTATAAAAACTTAGGTATCACGCAAGCTGGCCTTCGTTGAAGACGAGCTCGAAGTCGCTGAGGACCGTGTAAAGTCTGGTGACGCCAAAATCTCAGAACTTGAGGAGGAATTGAAGGTAACGATTATTATACACTTTATATTTATTTAATTGTATAAATTTTCACTTTAAAATATCGTTATATTGCTTTGAAAACATTTTAGTTATTCTAAATACTAGATGACGAGCGTATATGAATAATGTGTGCAGTACTTTCTCAATAAAATAAATATATATCTCTATCTACATACATGAGAAAAAAGATTAAAAATTAACCAATTTACTTCACAGGTCGTAGGTAACTCCCTTAAATCTTTGGAAGTATCTGAAGAAAAGGCCAACCAGCGCGTTGAGGAATTCAAGAAGCAACTGAAGACCCTCACCTCCAAGTTGAAGGAGGCCGAGGCCCGTGCCGAGTACGCCGAGAAGACCGTCAAGAAACTCCAGAAGGAAGTTGACAGGCTCGAAGGTATTATACTAAAACAAATAATAATCATACACATTAATGTTATGGGTGATCATATTTTATTCAGTAACATGCAAATAAAAATAATCGATAAATATGAAATTTTATATAATAAATATAAAAAAAAATAACAATTTATAATAATTATACTTTTCTCTAGCACCTCTTTCAGTGTACGCGATGAGCCACAAAATTATTAATAAATGTATTAATGAATTATAATATATAAAAATATTTTCTTCAAAATTACTAAAATCACAAATATTTCTAACAATTAATAAAATGGAATGCTATAACTTATTTAAAGCAAAAGTGGCATAGCTTTTAAATTAAAAAATAATCTGTAACGTTGTTTACGTATATTCTTATCATATTTCCAGGCCAGTGTGCGGCACTAATTGTTTCTAATAACCAAATTTTCCAGACCAATTGTTCAACGAGAAGGAGAAATACAAGGCGATTTGCGATGATCTGGACGGCACATTCGCCGAGCTCACCGGATACTAACCTAACCCTAGCACATAGTTTAAGACGATACCGTTCCAACATCATCCATTCGATCCAAATCATCCTCATATGCAAAACTACGAAAATTTGATATGTTCATGTCATATATCTGCGACTCATGAACGAATTGGTTCAGCCAGTCGACCCTTCTTTTTCTAAAATTAGTCTAGGACGCTTTTAATTTCTATTTCTAAATAATAAACCTTAACCTTAAACCCATATTTAAAGGATTGTCAGCACCACCATGTATATACGTACGCCACTCCAATGTCGAGAGCTTTAGACAATCCTTTAGATATAATAAGTTCGACCCTGCTTTTTGTGTTGTGATTAACGTCTTATGCTTTGCTGCTACCGTCGTGGGTCAGTGCTTTTAAGGTACTTTTTTCTTTAATCTGTTAAATCATCTTTTAAATAAAATACATATTTAAAGCTGCTCCATGCTTGTGACATAATTATATATATTTAAAAAAGTGCACTTATTCTTAACATTGTAATAATATTTTCAATTGTTGTGATCGTTTTAATAGGTATAGGTACATCAATATTATTGATGGTCTTCGTTAGCCGTCGTTATTTTTCCTATTGGCAGATAAACTTCCATTTTAAAATTGTTTCTTAATAAAAAAGCTGCTAAACCTAGACAATTTAGTCATTATTACGGGCTAAAAGCAGCAGGTTTTTTCCCTTTTTACAACTTGAGTTTTTTGCATTATTGTACATTTTATATGTATATAATAATACTGTAGTAATCTTGCTTCAGCAGTAGTTGAGGAAGTGATGTGTATTCTGTTGTGCTAATATATTATACGTGTGTTAAACAGACGAGTTGGGCATCAACAAGGACAGATACAAGAGCTTGGCCGACGAGATGGACTCCACCTTCGCCGAACTTGCTGGTTACTAAGCACATCCATTCTTTCTATACATTCATCGAGGCAGCGTCAACGCCGATACTACGATACACTTTGTACTCGTGATGTAATATTTAATATATGTAAATTTATTTACGATTTTCAATAAAATTATTTATAACAACAGCTATATTGTTTTATTATATATTTATATTTTTTAATAATTATAACGGTGAAATGTAATACGAAAGATGATAGATTATTTTCAGAAATATAAAAGAAAAACAAACGTCTCTTTTATAATATTTCAAATTATTTTTTTTTACATATGAAGGATGTTCTAGAAATTCTGTATAAAAGTTTTGATTCTGCGCACCTTAAAATTTGGATACCATCCAACCGTTAATAATCATCATCCACATCCCTCCAATTAAGTTTATTACTTTTCTAAAGCCAATTTTTGTGCGACGAAAAAATATAATTTTCTGTGTAATTACAATTTTATCATCTTAACAAAATTCCCCAAATTTTTTATCCCTAGTTTCCTTTAAAAAAAATCAAAACCATTCACTCTGTCAGTTATCAATGACGTCCTTCCTTTGGAAATGGCGGGAAAAGCGCATGCGCGGTGCCACCCTCAACACGCGTGCGCGGGTAACTCAAACTTAATCGATAGTGCAGTACAGAATACAGACAACAGCCTGTTGGGTGAAACTTATTTTGCGTGCTAAAATATAAAACAGTTTCCTTTATTATTACAATTAAGGCGTCAAGGTGTCGGTGTCGAGCGTCCTCCCCGGCGCCATCGAGATGAAGAGGCTACTGTCCCACGATGTGGATATATCTCCAATTGAATCACGTAAGTCAATGTTTAAATATGTATTTATAATAATTTCAATATCCATGTATGGATACATAATAGCTGTGACTGTTCAACTTAAGTGTTTTATTAGAGATTAGATATTTATTATGTACATAACAATTATTATTTGAAATATTAATTCTGGTAATGACGCACAATTGAATTTTGAAATAATATATACCTATATAAAGATATGGTTATATCACGTCTGCCTTTTGTTGTGAGGATGTCAAAATAGAGTTCCTTTTACAATTAATTAAACAACAAAATGTTATATTTACGACGCATTTCATAAAGCGAAATGTAAATTATTCTTTGGACTGAAAGCACATTTTCATTTTGCTTAAAGCAAAATTATATTCAGTATGTGACAACATTAATAGGCTTAAACAAATTACTGTGTAAAGTGAAAAAAATCAGTAAGTTGTGAAATTATTACAAATTTATTCAATTTAATAGTTAATTCCAACAAAGATTTATGAGAAATCATTAATATTTCTCCCAATTCCTTTTACTCTCAGTGGAAATTTAACCCTGTACGTATTAATTATTTCAATATATCGATGCAAGTGGGTGGCCACTTCTTTGCGTCATTTGTTGGAATGAGCTGCTTATTACCTACTAGCCTGCGAGACGATCGGAAAGTTTATATAAATCAGACATATTAACTATAAAAGAGAAACCTTTTTTTTTCTTTAGCATCTTACTAGAAATTAATTTACTTTGAATTGCGAGCAGGTTAAATAAACGTTAACTAAAATTACATAGAATATATGACAAATACTTTGGTTATTACAATACATTTACAGCACGTGAAACTAATAACATAACAATAGTCCATTATCTAGATAGGGTCTAAGCTTAAAATTTTTACTAAAGACCAATAAGAAATTATATATTTTTTTAAATATTACATAAACACTATTGGTAAAACATTTATTTCTAATTATTTATGAATGTAAGTATATATTTAGTGATTAAAAATGCAATCTTTTCAATTGATGACATTTATTTTAGGTCAATTAAAGTTATCTGTGAAAATTCTTGACAACAGATAGGGATAGATTTATAAAATTAATATTTAATTTAAAGAAAAACCATCTAATTAAGAAAAAGATGAAGGGAACACAAAACTATGTCTTTTTTAAATAAATAATAGGTATAAAAACACTAGTGGTGCACCGGCACTGCGTCTCACTATAGATGTGACAACAGTGGCTTCAATTCCCACTTGGAGGTTAGGTTCCCTCTGTCTAGCTTCCTATATGTGGGATGTACCGTGAAGCTGTCAATACTCTAATATGGCTGATATCAAGTATGTCTGAATATGCATGTGTAGAGGATCCTATGAATATGCAATACGGGAGATGGCCAAGTCACGCTAATGGACTTTAGCAGAATATAAAAAAGTTTTTGCTTATGAAGCTTGAAAATTCTATGAAAATATTATTTATTTATATATTTCACATCAAATTCTCTTCATATATTATATTTCACATCAAAGACTCTTTTTTATATAGGTACTTTCTATACGTTTAAAGATTTAAAAAAAAAACACCCACAATGTAAGGCTTTTATGAATAGGTACAAGCTGTGGCATCTCTAATGTTTTTTTACGAAATTAATATAATTATAACTTAAAAAATATTTAAACAAGTTATATACAAATATTAGAACATACATTTCTCATTAAGTTATCTGAGATAGACTCCTAAGTGACGCAATGAATTATTTTCATTTCTCCAATGTGGCAAAACAAAAGTATGGCGTTTAGTTCCGTCACGCAATACGATGTTTTGAATTCAAACGGAAAAGGGAAAATTGAGTGTTACACTATTACTGAGAGTATGCCAAGAGAATCTAGTATCAACTGTATGAGCCATACAGTTAACACTGGATTCTCTTGGGATATTCTGCTATTTTCGGAACACAGCAATAAATAATCCTCTTGTCTCTTCTAAAGATAGAAATAATTTTTAAGTTCAAAAATAATTTTGCTTAAAATTTTGTACCTATTTTAAACGTGTATACTTACTTAATTATAAAAATATACTTGCCTAGAATTTATTGTATGAGTGTACTCTGTACAACCTTAGTTAAGCTTGACATTTAACCTCGATCAGAGGTCAGAGCCAATGTTGTCTGTTCTCGGGGGGCGCGTGTAGTATAAATAAATAACGAATTTGCTCTAAAAATGTAAGAAATTTTATAAAAAAGATAAAATAAAATTAATTGCCGCCGTGGAGCAGGGTCACAAGTTTGCGAATGTAACCGCGACGGTATTGTCATTTCCGCTCTGGTAACAAGGCAAAGCGCGGCGTTGAGTTCCGTCATTGAATAAGCAGTCAAACCTAAACTCGGCGGAAATTGGAAAACAGAAATGTCACTAGGTTCCCAGATTTCCTCTACCTACTCTGCTATGTACGGAATACAGCGTGAATCAAAAAAACTAAATAAATAAAATCTTATTATTTTGTACGCCTCATGATAGGTAATAAATATGCATAAGCTTTGTAGAACTCTGATGATGATTTTATTATTTTATGTTAAAAGTATATTTTTCTATCGTGCTCCTGAGCTGACACTGGTGCTAATGCGTTTCTTTCGGTACTCTTACTCAGTCGGCGTAGTACCAGTCTCGTGGAAGACCGCTCTTATCCACCTGATTCCGAAGAAAGGCGATGATTCCGATCCATCCTACACTCGAAAGCATGGAGAGCATCATCAACAACTAGCTTTTGGTTTATCTAGAGGATCACCGATTGATTAATGACTTTCAATATGCCTTCCACCATGGTCGCTCAACCGGTGATCTTCTGGTGTACCTAACCTACCGCTGGGCTGCTACCACAGTGGACGTTGTTTACTCCGGCCGCGCAAGTCTTTCTCGGGAAAACGTCGATCAGTACCAAAATAAACTTGTGTCTACAGTTGAGGCATCCCTCGGGGCTGTTTGTTGTCGAGTCGCCAGTCTTAAAACAAACTCTCATTATAGCGGCGCTCAGTATCAGCTTATTGGGCCTTAGCGTTTCAGGCGACTGCCAGTCGCCGCATCGCGGCCAGAAAGCAAGGCCAAGTTGGCCTCAAAGAAATTGGGGGTCATCAGCAGAGCACGACAGTACTACACGAGAAATCACCGATTGGCCCAGATTCAACGTCTCATATGGAGAACTGTTCAAATCTCTGGGCTGGTGCACCTCAGTATAAGCTTGATCCATTTGATCGTATACTAACTAGAGCCGTTCGAATCGTTGGGGATCCAATGATCTGTGGGCTTGACACTTTGGCTTTGCGTGGGGACGTCTTCTCGCTGTGCGTTTTCTATCGCATTTATCATGGGGAGTGTTCTGGGGAACTGTTGATTTGTGTTACCTGCCGGCGAATTTTCTAACCGCAAAGTACGTCCCAAACTCAAGTACCATCCACATTATCTGGATACGTGGCTTCACTACTGTGCGGTTCACTATGAGTTTTCTTCCATGCACCACGAAACTGTGGAGTGGGTTACCGCGGCAGTGTTTACAGGTCGATACGACCTGGGTACCTTACGTACGACCTGGGTAGCGGGATTTGAACCTGCGCCTCTTGGAAACCGTTCAAGCGCTCTGACCAACTAAACCATATGTTCTTATCGAGTCGAAATTTGTTGTCAAAAACTTTAAAAATATAAAAACAATATTATTATATTAATATAAATATATAATATTATTTATTTGATCAAACATTTTAACGAACTCTGACTATAAACAAGTTAATTAAAAATATATTTCTCATATAAAAAAGAAAATATACAATATAAAAGTTATCAAGAACAACAAAAACAAAATAAGGATCTAGACGGTCGAAGCCAATAAAATTCTTGAGATAAATTACGTAAGTTTATTAGGTAATTAGTTTAGTTGGGCTCAAACGACTTTGACTCTCCTACACGCGAACTCCTTACGGCCTAATGTAATAAGAAATAGGAGCGTATAACGAATATTTGATGGTGAGAGATTGTTTTTTTTTATTAGGAGTTTTGCGTTAAGGCACTTCGCTCTTCTTGCCCTCGAATTTGCTACTATATGTGATGAGTGGCAGATCTCAACTCCACAGTAGGGCGAGGAAATTAATATAGCCACGTTCCCCGATTTCCCCGGGGACTTACAACTGTCGCGTCTACACTCAGACAGACAGACGTCTACAGCCAGACGCTGTCCTCCACCACGATGCTAATCATTTAATTTCAGCTATATCTTTAATATTCAGAGTTTGACTCGGAGATTTCATACACTCTCTTTTCCTTTTATTTTCCTTTTGCTCTATGACTATAAGCTTATCCCGTTTGATAAAACACTTTTTTCCCTTGGCTCGTTCAGCTTCAAGGCGTGGTTGCAGTTCTTTTCTTTTTTCTAATACTTCTTTGCTAAAATCTTCTTTAACATATATGTTTGTGGGTAATTTGTTTTTATTTTTGTACACTTCGTTCCTTTTCCATGTGGTAGTAAAACTTACAAGTACAGGACATATTTTATTAGATTTCGCTCCTAATCTGTGTGTTTTATTTATGTCTGTAAGGCTAATACTGAATTTATAAGTCTGAAGCATTTAAACTATTAAACTAAACAAAACAACAAAAAAGTCGCCACAAGACCATAAGATGTATTACAAAAATAACTGACGTAACTACTACTATTAAAACGCTTAACGCTTTTTTTTTACGTTTTTGGTAGTTTATTTGTGCCCCGACGGCCTCGATGCTACGACAGCCTCCTGAATCATTATAGACCTATACTTCAAAATCATCATCAATCGTAGTCAGTGATGATTTTGGCAATGACGAATGAATTTAAAAAATAATACAATCCTAAATACACTTATTTTTAAGATCTTAAGAAAGTTAATAATATTCTAAAAGGTACTCAAAGAGCTGATAATAGCTACTTTTTCAGTATAATAATATCTAACTAGTAGTAAATATAATACATTATATGATTAAATATGGGACATTCTAGATATATGCAATTTAATTGCTGAGGATTTTAAAATTCGAGGCCTAATTTATACGAGGTCGTTAAATTTTAAGACTCATAACTCAATACTAACGTGCCTTGCTTTTAAGGCTACAGCATCTACTGTCTGTGTCTATATTTATTTCAAATACAAGTAATACTAGGCCAGAGGCCAGTCGTGGCGCAGTGGCACAAAGTGTGACTGTAAAACCGACTGGTTGTGGGTTCGATCCCCACTCGAGGAGATGAAATATTTACTTAAATTTATATTTCCATTTCTTCGCTCTGGTGTCAAGGCAAAGCGCGGCATTGAGTCCTGCCACTCAACACGCAATGCCTCCAGAATTCGGCAGAAAGTGGGGAACGGAGTGTCTTAACACTAGATTTCCTCTGCCTACCCCGCTGTATGCGGGATACTACGTGAAGCTGATTTATTTATTTAAGTAATATTTAGTTTTTTTTATTTAGTAATTATACAGAAATAAATTAATATCTTATTTAAAAATAATCTCTAATATCTAATATAAATAATCTTTTTTTTGTTCCACGCTTTCCCCCCTAATTCTGGAAAATTTTTAATTTCCTTGGTCTGGTAACTAGGCATAAGCCGGAGTTTAGTTCCGCTACTCAACACGCAATGTCTTCAAAATTCGGCGGAGAGTGGGAAATGAAGTGTCTTAACACTAGATTCCCTTCCCCTCTTTGTCTATCCTGCTGTGTGCGGGATACAGCGTGAAGCTGATTTAATTTTCATTTTTAATAGTAAATAAATGCATAGTTTTCTTTTAGAGAGTTTAAATGAACTATAGCAAATATAAATAACGTAACATCCGTACAATACGGTTACATAAGTCTACTCTTCCTTATTTATTTACTCAAGTCTTCCGGCCTTATTAAATTATACAGCAATTGGGATTATGTAAACGTTGAATTCATATTCTGGTTTATATTTTGCAGACGTTCTTGAAGTGAGTCAGTCTAAGCAAAAGTGTCCTATCTTCTGTTTTAGTTATAATTTTTTTATAATATTATTTTAAGTCACCGCGTAGCCATTTTGAACTCTATAAACAATTTATTAGTTTAGCGCTGGTTGGTTTAGATAGTTATCATATACATAATTGTTAATCAAAAGTTATTATTCATTGATTTCACTCGTGGCGCTGGTGCACAAGGGTGTACCTGTAAACGCGATAGGTTGTAAGGTCTATTTCCACTCGATGAAATTAAATATTTATTATTTTTATTTCGTCGCATTTGTCGCGTGGCGTTAAGTTCCGTTATTTAACACGCAATACCTCCAGATTTCATTGGAAAAAGAGGAATGGAAGTGTATTCGTCTCAATGGGAAGAAGTGGTTTAACATTAGTTGTAAATTTCCTTATTAGAGGTTATATTATATTCCTATTCTTTTTTTCATTTTAATTAGCATACTATACATCAATTGTATAGGTACAAGAATGTATATACATCAATACAATACAATTGAGTTGTTTTATGAGTTACGCCACTTCTTTTGCTTGAAATATACACCGTTTAGGAACCCAAGTTTGTATGAAAATATTTAATCTGATGTAAAACGATTTACCTTCTTTTTATCATTTAATAATTGATCAGAACACGGCAACATATTTGTAAGGAATCTTCAATTTCTGGTTATTTAAAATTTTGGGACGGTTATTATTGAATAGGCAAATGAAATCCTGTGATAAGTGATTCCTTTTTCTCTCGTTTTTTTTTAATTTTTTAATTTGCTGCCTTAGCAACATCGACGACGTTCACATAATATTTTAGGCATCCTGTTAGTTTGGCTTCTAAGGAGTTTTAAGTTATTATGACAAATTAAATAATAATAGTAAAAATTAAAGGAATACGATAAATAAATGAACTTTCATATAAATAATATTGTCTTCGATAAAAAAAATAGCCTGAGGCCAGGCGTGGCGCAGGGGCACAAAGTGTGACTGTAAAATCGACTGGTTGTAGGTTCGATCCCCACTCGAGGAAATGAAATATTTATTTACATTTATATTTTCATTTCTTCGCTCTGGTGTCGAGGCAAAGTGCAGCGTTGAGTTCCACTATTCAACACGCACTGCCCCCAGTACTTGGCGGAAAGTGGGTAACGGAGTGTCTTAACACTAGGTTCCCTCTACCTACCCTGCTATGTGCGGGATACAGCGTGGAGCTGATTTTGATAAAAAAATAAGATTAACATAAAGTTCCCTTATGGGTAAATAGGTAAGCTACACTACATAAGTAATGTAGAGGTAGGAAATACAGAAAAAAAGAGGCAAAATGAGATCCCGTTAACGAACACGAACGTTAATAATTCTGCGTCGTAGCGGTCATGTTACGTTGTAGAATCGTAGCGCTTATTTTTTTTATTTTCTTAATTAAAAATTTATGTTTAATAATAATAATTTATTAATTTCGTTTATAATATAACATCTTATTTTATATATATTATATATAAAAAAATAAATCAGTTCTGGAGGTATTGCGTGTTGAGTTGTGGAACTCAACGCCGCCCTCGACACCAAAGCGAAGAAATGAAAATATAAATGTAAATAATTATTTTATTTCCTGGAGCGGGGATCGAAACCACAACCAGTCGATTTTACAGCCACACTTTGTGCCCTTGCGCCACGACTGGCCTCACTATATATATATATTATATTATTGTACGTATTTATACTTTATATAATCTGTTTCATGAATGTGATATCCCTTATAATATTCCAGTCTCGCATTGCGGTTGTGAAATTTAGGGTACGGGATTTGCGGGTATGGAAAAAAACATGCACACGACTTTCCTTAAATCTAATCTCTTAAATATCGGGATCCCGTAGGGTTGGGAGTTCTTAATACCGCCATTTGCGGGATTGCCATTGAACCGAGATTAAACAGGTTGTGGGTTTGATTTTTTTGTTTGCTGTGGTATGCAGTGTGCAGCATTTTTTTTTATGGAAAAAGACAAGGCAAACGAGCGTTCGGGTCACCTGATGGTAAGTGATTACCGCCGCCCACGGCCCCTTGCAACACCAGAGGAGCTACAGGTGCGTTGCCTGCCTTTAAGGTGGGTTGGGCGCCGGAGCCTGGCATTACCTGATGCGAACGCAGTGGCATAAAGCCACTACTTCAAGCTGGTTTTAAAAAAAATATTTTTTAAAGAAAACAAAATAAAATCGGCTTCACGCTGTGTCTCGCATAATGGAGGGTAAACACAGGGAACCTAGTGTTAAGTCACTTCGTTCCTCACTTTCCGCCAGATTCTGGAGGTATTACGTGTTGAATGTTGAGTTGCCTCGACACCAGAGCAAAGAAATGAAAATACAAATTAGAAATAGATAGATTTAAAGAAAGTATTTTATACAATTTAGTGTAGGTAAGGTTGAGCACTTATATTTATGCTAAATCACATTCTATATTGACGTAAGTATATTTATCCAGCATAATAAACTTTATGCATATTTAAAAAAAATAGCTTCACACTGTATCACCGCACAAAGAAGGGTAGGCAGATGGAACCTAGTGTTAGGGCACTCCGAACTTGAATTCTGTAGGCATTGAGTGATGAGTGACGGAACTCAACGGTGCCGGAATGAAGAAATGAAAATATTAATAAATAATAGTTCATTCCCTCGAGTGGGGATCGAACCCACAACCAGTCACGTTTACAGTCACACACTTGTTCCACTGCGCCACGACTGGCCTCATAGTATATTTAGTTAAAATAATATTATTTGTAAAGATAGGTTACGTAATGGACGAGAGACGCTATTCATTTATTCGCCGTAAGAGGATTAAAGGATTTATTCCCGAGTGCATGTATTAATATGATTGCTAATGGACTACAATATAGTTCATCGCGTTCTGTAAGAGTGTATGTGAATTAAAAATATTTTATAATATCAAAGATATTGATTTATTTTCATATCCCCGTTCTGGTTGAGCGCGGCGTTGAGTTCCGTCACTTGCAATGTCTTGATTAGGGATTATTGAGCGAAGTAAGCGGAGAACGTAATGCATAGTGTCTTAACACTTAATTTTCTTTGCCGTGCAATGTGAACTTTAGGTTTGACTGAATGTGATATAATTATAACCTCAAATTTTTATTCCATGAGGCCAGTCGTGGCGCAGCGGCACGAGGTGTGACTGTAAAACCGACTGGTTGTGGGTTCGATCCCCACTGATTTAAATTTTTATTCGGAATAATATCGATAATGTTACCTTAGTATAGTAGTAGTGTTTCTCGAGATATAGTGAAGTAGTGGAGTACGAGTACATACGCAATTTCTTTCGAATAGGTGGAAAATGAAGAAAGAAATGCTTTTAAACTATACTCGGCGTGTCCCTCGAATACGTGAGATGCGTGTAAATAAATTGAATGTTTACTTAGAAATGACGTAACAAAAAAATGCGCCTGTGTTGGATTTCTTCTAATAAGGAGTCATGACTTGGCGCTTTAGTAAATATGGATGATTTTTCTACCATAGATACTTTTATTTGTAAAAACAATAAAAAAACATTATACTATTAACCCAATTTTGTGATACGAAATATCTACATTTATTCTACGATATCATTCTATATTTTCTTTATACTTTCTCCTTACACTTTAATTTCTCAAACGTAAGCAGAAACGTAATTTTTTTTATGTCTTACAAAATCGATCAATTAATCAAAATATTTATTTATATCTTTAGTTCAGTTTTTACCTTTGGCATATTTCCTTTTTTCAAGTTTTCAAGTAGTTAATTACATTTCTCTAAATGTTATTATATACAAAATGTTATATGTTATTAATAAAGTGTGACCTTCACGTGAACAAAAAGGTGAAATAGTAAAAAAACCTCTAAGCACGTACCGACCCGCCCGCGCCGCTGAGCTTCATAAAATACTGTATTTTAGGTACGCGTCCTTACCTGTCGCCCCCTATCTTCAGTCGGATCGTTTATCATGCATCGTAAAACACGTCTGGTTAAAATAAATAAACGTTATTACTACAATTTTACTTGAAAGTACTCAATTTTACTTATAAAGTTGCTTACATTTTGATGTAGATATGGATTAAGTAGATTTTTGAGGCCAGTCGTGGCGTTTGGGCACGAGACAAAGCGTGGCGTTGAGTTCCGCCACTCAACACGCAATGCTTCCAGAGTTTGGCGGAAAGTCTTAATAGAAACGGAGTGTCCTAACACTACGTGCCCAGGTTTCTTTAAATTATACTGCTAAGTGCAGAATACAACGTAAAGCTAAAAATATAATTTACCATGGTTATAATTGATTATAGTTATAAATAGCTACATTTGTATCGTATTACATCATATCGTCTTAACACTTGGTTTCCAGGTTCACTCTATATACTCTTTTATGTGCGGGATACAGCGTGAAATAAAAAAAAATACTATAATTGGTTTATTTATCGATCTTTCTATATTATATCATACATTCAATAGAAAAAACTTAAGTTTAATTATAAATAAGATAGAATAACAACAAACGCAAAGTATAATTTAATTCTATAATTTAGTAAAGTCTAATCGAAGCATACTTACAAATCTAGTTATAAATCTAGTCTAGTAGTCTAGTATAGTTTTAAATCTAGTCGTTTTATAACTTTTACGCAATCTCAAGTTTCCCAACTGTCGCCGTATATTAAAGTTACCTAGAAAGTAATCTTTATAAGTAGAGACGAGCTGAGAGTCCACTTAGCTCTTGAAAGATTGATCGTTGATTTGACATGGGTCGAGGAGACGAGGGGATTTACTGACTGAACGATGATTTTACAAGAGATAGACAGCCATCCATATAATTTAATATTGCTTAAAGTAATAATTAAATTGTGTCAGCCCTTGGATATACTGTAAGTTAAAAATATATTTGTTTTTTTTTGCTTCACTTGCCCACGTAGTGCCCCGGCCCTTTGTAACCTAGTGTTAAGACACTCCATTTCCATTTAGTCACTTCTATTCCCCATTTTCAGTTACAAGTGCGCGACGACTGAACTCAAAAAATAATAATATGAAATATTTAACAAAAATAAACTTTGAGATTATTTGAATAATGTTTGTGATTTAATTTTGTTTTTTTACAAACAATACGATACCACCGCTACTATTCAAAATATAGTCGCGTCATACAGAAATAAAGTATTTTGAACCGACATTTTACAAACAGATTAAGCTGGGTACCTAATGTTATTATATCAATTGTTGTAATTGTATCGAAGTGGAGGCATTGCGTGTTGAGAGTACAATACACCGCATCGCCTCGTTTCATTTCCTTGAGTGGGAATCGAAACCACAACCTGTCACTTTTACAGTCCCACGCCAGTGTACAGAAATTTAAATTAAATAAATATAAACAATTCCAACCATTTTCCAAACGTTATTCACGCTGTGAAAAAACCCACATAATAACTTTACAGCTTTATGACGTGAATGTGCTCTCACATTTGAAACGGGCAACCACTTTGTGGTAGAATATACGTTTGAAAACTACGTAGTTTACGTGTTTTTAATTAATTTCTATTAAAATTAATCTCTGTTTAAATTTAATTAAATGTTTGCTTTTACTAAAGCCAGGTTGTGTAAAACTTTTACAATATACACTTCAATATACGGGTATATTCAACGTAAAATATAAATAAAATCTTTATTTTTTTTGTCGAAGATAAAAAAAAAATATCGTAAAAAGACGGTTTTGTCTCATTAAACTATTAACTTTATGTAAGCTCTTAATTCTTATCAGAACTTACTTTTAAAAGTATTAAAAGTATCAGGGACTTAAAACAAAAGAAAATGTCTATTATAATATAAATTGTATGAACATTTCAATTAAAGTAGGTCAAGCTAGTCAAGAAGTTCTTAACCACTGGATTCTACTTGTGGAGTCTAAGTACGATTTCTAACCGGAACTATTGATTATATGGAATGTTATATTCCTTTAATATTAAACCTACAACAAGACAACCTTCCCTCAGGTATTCTCGGAATAGATCACGCGCCCCCGAGGCACGTGTTGTGGTGAGTGGAAAATTCTGACGATAATGACATTGTGAGATATTTCCAAAAGGAATTATACTTTAGTTTTATGTCGATGGTCGATTTTTTTTAGGTTTGTATTATATAATTACAAGACGAATAAGTATTTCTTGATAATATAATGATATAATTCCTTCACCTTGATAATATCGGGCTTGCTAAAATTATTTTTTTATTATATTTTTAAAGTACAATATGCTACATAAAACATTATTAAAATAAAAAAGCCAAACCCATATGAATATTTTTCATAGAAAATATACGTTTCAATTCGTGGTTGGAAAAGACGCTGTGCCAGCTTTCATAAAAATTGATATTTCCCGAGTATTTCCATATCATACTCGCACCCGCATTGTTCGCTTTTTCGGGCAGAGATAAAGAGAGATGGTATATTTAAATGACTGACGATCCGCTCAGCGAAGCTTAGGGCTGTACCGTAAGGCCCGAGCTAGACCACGAAAAATCTATCCTTATAATAAATCTGTAGAAAAGTCGTTTCTGTACATTGAAAATATTTTAAAAAAAAAATAGCCAGGTTTTGTTTGATTAGTTAAGGGATAATTAACAGAATCCATTTTCAACATTTTTGGAATTTTTGTCTGTTTGTCTGTTTGTATGTTTATCAGTTTATGTGAACACTAAGGTAAGGTAAGTAAGGCTGTTTGTAATATCTATATTTCTTAAATGAATAATCATGTAATTCAAGCGGGGAAAGCCGCGAGCAGTCCGCTAGTATATTATAAAAATATACTAAAGTTATTATATATTTTTCATCAAAGTGTTACATAATTCAAAAATTTGGTTTTTACTATGTAATTAACGCACATATATGTTTTTTTTAGTTTCGCTATGCGAAACGGGGGGAACTTAACTCTAAAACAATTTTCTGCAGAATCTGAAGATATTGGGTGTTGAGTCATGTTTACAGTCAAACGCTTGAACACTTGCGCCACGACTGGCCTCATATAGATATTATTGTAATATATTTATATTATCAAAAGATAAGAAACGAATTAATTATTTCTTGCAGATTTACTTTCCTAGAATGATGACGATTTCTTTATGACGACAACCCTAGCTTTTTACATATAATCTGGATAGAGCTTTAGATGATATAAAATGTAATATCATCAAAGTGAAGCCTATTTCTACTCATTTGCTTAACATTACACAATATTACAAAATTAAATAAAATCTTCTATTTTTGTTAGAAAAATTATGTTTTCGGATATTAGAATTTTGTTCTACAAATATTGTGTGTAAATTACGTGGAAAGTGAGAATATAACATTTTATACTAGTTTTTTATATACATAAATATATAGATATTCAGTTGGTATTTTTTTACATAGGGTTCCTTGGTTTTATGTAGGATTGATAAAGGAACCTTGTTTTAAAGACACTTGTTTACCAGAGCGAAACAAATGAATCGCTGCGTTTCAATCGCTGTTTCACTGCGTCCCAATGGCCCTACGCGGCCTAAGCTTGGACCTGTTTTGTAACATGTCGAAAGGCAAAATAAAAAAAAATCGCAACGTATGTTTATAAAATAAATCGATAATATCATATATCTATTTCTGTGGTTTAGGCATTAGCCTCAATATATTTGAGCAAATCTAATTTAAGCAAAATTTTTGAAACATGACGTTATTGGACACCGCGAGGGCTATTATTAATATCTGAACTAATTACGTATGATAATGAGTATACAAACTGTTTTGATTTAAATTGTAAAAAAATAATAAGAATAAACTACTTTAACAGTGGAGCAACGGCAACCTTGGATTAATTAAAGACCCATATCTACAAACCACTCTCAAGTCTGAGATCAATTTTGAGATGCCGTTTTCATTCATAAATGATAATCTATAAATTATACGACATCTGAAGATAGATATCAAGCATTGAGAGCGGTTAATAAATACGGGCCTATGTTTCTCAAAATTTTCCTACATATTGTTATGATATTACGTTTATGGATTTCGAATTCCATCAAGTTTAATTAAAAATGTTTGGGATTTTATCGAAATCACAAGAACACTGAAAATTACAGACATTGTTCCTCCAAAATATTTTTGATCAATGAATTCCAAAATGCACAGTAGGTACTCACTAATTTCTGGAATTCTGTTCAAAAATCCGAGGAAATTACAGAATCAAAAATAATGTTAAAAGATATGTATTCTAAAATTTATTTTCATTTACTATTAGCCATTTTATTTTTGAACTTGAAAATGTATTCCTATATTATTATAAGTAAATAGTTGATTTATATTATTTTTATCGGGGTGTCTTAATACAGGGTTCCCTCAGCTCACCCAGCTATATGCGGGATACAGTATGAAGTCTCCGCGTGTATATAACCTTTGCCGTGACTGTGAAAACCATAAAACTATTTGAACGTAACGACATATAATAGGATTTAGTTAAGCTTTTATTTATCAGTTAGGCTAATAGCATTACTGTGTATCTATACGTAATCAAGAGCGACGCACGAATTACGTAACTGATTTAAGAGACCTTTATTTTGTACCAACAATTTTTTTTTCAGCTTTACTTAGGGTAGGCAGAGGGAACCTATTGTTAAAATACTGTGTTTCCCACTTCTAACTGAATTTTCGAGATATTAAGTGTTGAGAGAGTGAAGAAACGAAAATATTAATAAATAAATTATTATTTACTTGAATAAAGTTGGATTCGCTTTTGCAACCGTCGCGTCATAGTCACACGCTATTATTTTTTAAATTTATAATAAATACATTATTAAAATCAATATTAAAATCTATTTATTATTAATTAAAAAAAATAAATGATTATATTTTTTCTGTAATTAAACCGTCAGGAGTACCTGCTCTTATAAATATATATAAAAAAATCCATTACTGTGTAACTATCTGACTTCAAAAGATGAAATTTGTAATAAGTGCTCGTAGGTGGTAGGTGAGTCGGTAGCCTACACGCCTACACTCCATACGGGAGCACTAGGAGATGAATTTAAAAAATCCTATGGAAACGGATCTTGTGGAAAAATCCAAAATCCTTATAAACGAAGCTGCAGGTGACATTTAGTACAATATAAGTCGCCAGACAGTCGCTGAATTATCTCAGGCAATTGAAATAAAAAAAAATGTTTATTTATACAAGATTTGTAGTTTAATTTTACGCTCTACTTAAAACAGTCTGGATCTTTATCTATCTAGTAATCTAGATCTTTATTTTTCGAGTTTATTACCCGCCTCTTATTGTAGAAATATTACAAATATAAAATGAACGTACAAAAGGGTTCAATGCTTGTTGCTACAGAAACAAAAAATGTCTAAAATAATTTGGAGACATTATTCTTATATTATAATTGTTTCCACTAAATAAATTTTCTTTATTTGTGTTTCACTTTTCTTTTTAAGATTGCTTATTGACGCTGAAATATCGTATTTTGTTTCCTAGGGCGCTTTGATATATGTTATCTGGAAGAATCGATTCATTTGTATAGTTTCCAAGCTACTTATTTTTTTTAGCATACAGCTGGGTGGGCAGAGGGAACCTTGTGTTAAGATACTCCGTACTCGATTTTCCGCCGAATTATGGAGACATTTCGTGTTACATGGCGGGACTCAACGCCGCGCTTTGCCTCGACACCAGAGCCAAGAAATGAAAATATTAAATATTTCATTACCTCGAGAGGGAATTGATGACACAAAATTAAACCTGTCGCGTTTACATTCACATTTTTGCCACCGCGCCACGACTGGCGTATATCATTTATTTCTTTAAAACTAAAAAATGTATATACCATACATATTATTGAATAACCGTTAGCTATAAAATATTTAAAATAATCCCAAGCCGTCTCGATCCAACATGTTGTTTTATATACTTCGACCTAAATCTATTTTGGTTGAAATATTTAGGTTATGAATTCAATTTCACTTGTTCAGAGGTTCCAATTTGCGATGCCAATTCGGTCCTCTGTCGTTTTGACAAATAAAGGTCTCGGTGGGCTCGTGACGGGCTTAGGTTTGGTATTGTAGTCACATTTTCCTAAAAAGAGCTTTCCTTTTGGACTTTTATGAGTTTATCCAGTTTCTTTTAGGCATAGCTAAGAAAATTATATCATGCAAATATATTTTTTATTTTAGTTAAATAAAGACTTATGTTAAAGTAAAAACTTAACTTGGTCTTCAACTGTTATAGAGTGGTTCTTCCCCTCCTTTACGCTTGGTTCGCTTATTGTAATAAACTATTTTTTTTATGTTATAGATATGATTGCATGTTCCATATACAATTTTCATACTTTACACACTGTTATGTGATGATATTTTCAATTGGTGTTGATTTTTATAATTTTATTATTATATTTATTTTTTTTGGAAAAAACACTGTTTCATTTTTTGGATTTTTTTTTATTATATTAGGCTTTTATAGAGTATTTAAAACTGTGGTTTCATTTAAAGTGGTGCTGACACTTCCACCTGTATAGTAACTGAACGCAAACTCTTGTATGTTGGATTATATAATATAATCCTTGTATTCGCTAAATTATTTCATAATATATTATAGTTATGACTTTAATAGCTAATTAATACTAAAAATAAATCAGCGTCACGCTGTTACCCAGCACACAGCAGGGTAGGCAGAGGGAACTTAATGTTACAACATTTTCCGCCGAATTTCCCCACTTTCCGCCGAATTGGCATTGTGGCGGAACTCAACGCCGTGCTTTGGCTCGACACAAGAGCAAAAATATAAAAATATCGAACCCACAACCAGCTTATTTTACAGTCACACTTCGTGCTTCTGCGCCACTACTGGCCTCGCTTATTTAAATACTAATCTTAGATTAAAGAAATAATAATTGTGACGGTATATACGAACACTATATTACATGCCCTGTAGGTGCGAATACCAACGCAGATTATTATTACTTTAGTAGAAAAGCACTTTGTCACTAAGCAAAAAAAAAACACTCAACTTCAATGTATCTATAGATATCTATAAATAAATAAAATGTAAGGGATTGCTATTTATAAGAAGGACAAGGCAATGAATATTTATATTTAAAAATTTCTAGATTATGTCTCAAAATAGCAGAGTGCTATAGAGTGTTCTTAAAAAACGTACATATTTCCACTTTTTATATTTGTAAATTGGATTTTTAGAAGGTGGTCGTCTATCCTATTGGGACATATATTCCGGTTTTACCCTAGCATTCATATACTTTGACGTATATTAATAAAGTGAAAGTTTTGCTCTCAATATTTCTACCGTATTGTATGAATTTCTACCGCAGTCGAACTTTAGGGCTCATATTATGAATTTAGGTCATTTTTTCTGTTGTTATTAAAGAAACAAATGTCAATAGGGCCATAGATGTATGTATTGTATATTCTTTCCAAGATGGACTAACCTAAACTTAAACTTTCTCATAAATAAATAAAATTGCCATTCCATCCAATTTTTTATTTATGAAAATAGATTTTTTCAGCTTCACGCTGTATCCCGCATTTAGCAGGTTAGGGATTAGCGTTTAGACACTCCGCTTAGTTATTAGAGCTTAGTGTTAAGACACTCCGCTTCCCATTTTCCATCTAATTCTGAAGGTATTGCGTGTTAAGCGGCGGAACTCGACGACGCGCTTTGCCTCGTCACAAGAGCGAAATGAACATATTAAATATTCCATTTCCATAAGTGGGAATCGAACCTACAGGCTGTCGCGTTTACAATCACACACTGTTGCGCGACTGCGCCACGACTGACCTGAAAATAATGAAATATTCATTTTAATATTTTCTAGGAGCAACAAAAAATTGTAATTGAATTTTAAATAGGTTTTATGCTGAGCCAATACATACAATATTAAAGAGTCGCATCTGTGGAAAAGCTCTTAGTACTCTGGTTAAAGCGACCCTTTAATTTTTATAAAACCAATTTTTAATATTAAAATATTTTATAAATAATTAGATATAATCACTTTCACGCTGTATCCCGCACACAGGCAGACAGAGGAAACCTACATGTTAGGACCATTTACCCCCAAATTCTGTAGGCATTGTGTGCGGAACTCGATACCGCGCTTTGCCTCGACATTAGAACGAAGAAATGGAAATATACATTTCAATAAATATTTCATTTACTCGAGTGGGTATCGAACTGCCCCACGACTAGCCTCAAAATAATGAGATGTAGGTACTTATGATTAATTCTCCCTTATGTATGGTAAGATGTGCCATTAAACATTTAACCGACTTCTTAATTAATTTCCTACATATTGTAATAATTGAGGCAGTGTGACGATTAGCTAAATGCTAATTTACATCTCTGAGTGCCGCTATTAGAACCGTATTGATATTATAAATGTGTATGTTAACATGTTTGTTACGCTATCGTGCCAAAACTACGCAACTAATTATCATGAAACTTTATACACATATTCTTAGAGGTATTAGAAAGGACATAGAACAATCTTTTATTTAAAAATAATATTATTTTTTGGCTACAATATAAAAACTAAAAAGCCGCGATTGAGTCTCTAGTACTAAAATAAATGGAACACAGTGCGTATATATAAATATATGTTTTTGTTTACATGTTCTTTAAAGATGCTATGTTAAGACGTTGCTTTAAGAGGTAAAAGTAGAAGTAATTAGGAGCAAGAGACGCTCATGCTTGCTCTAAATTACCTCTGACCTAAAATTTTACAGTTTTTCTACGTACACAGTAATTCTTACATAGGAGTTTTAAACCAGTTTTATTATAACATAGGTATGTTTATTAAACTTCGAGAAAAAACAATGTAATAGAGGAGGCCAGTCGTGGCGCAGGGCCACAAGTGTGTGATTGTAAACGTGACTGGTTGTGGGTTCGATCCCCAGTTGAGGAAATAGAATACTTATTTTTTTTTATTAATTTCTTGGCTCTGGAGTCGAGGGCAAGGGCGGCGTTGAGTTCTGCCACTCAATACGCAATGGCTCTAGAATTTGGCAGAAAATGGGGAACAAATACGAGCGTATCTTAACACTGGGTTCCATCTGCCTACCCTGCTGTTTGCTGCGGGGTACGCAGATAGAACCCTGCTGTTCCCTATTATACAGTGTGAAGTTGATTTAACTTAATTAATGGAATATAATAGTTTTTGACATTCTCTCATTCGGAATTAAGTATGTATATATATTATTTAGGTCTACGACTATGGATTTCTCTGAGAGTGTTAATAATAGCACACTTAAAAGAACTCGAACTTAATCTACCACACTGGGTCAAGGGTCTTCGGTGAAGATCGATGTAATCAGTACTAAGTATAAGTGGCTCATATAGTCGGATTTGTTTCTCTCATATACTTTTATATATGAATATAGAATGTATATTATTATAATAATTTTACCTTATGATATTTTTTTATATACATTGCGTCCTACTGTAAACGTGACAGTTTGGGGTTCGATTCCCAAAATTGGAAAATATGTCAGAACTTACGACGAGACAAGACGCGTCTTTCAGTCCACCTAACAGGAAACAGGTTTTGAAGGTCTCGAAAATTGGACAGTGTGTGGGGAACGGAGTGTCTTAACACTAGATTTCCTATCCTGCTATAACTGGGATATAGTGTTAAATTAAAAAAAGTCAATACAATGGTAGTTTAAGCTTATAAATAAAATTTTAAATTATTTATTTTAAATATTTTTTAAACATTTTTGGATATAATTTTTATATTTATTTTATGTATTATTTTATATTACATAAGTAACTATTTTAATCAAATAGAAATGCGATAATTTGAATAAGAAATAAAATAAAGACATTCAGTAGCATTTAGTAAACGCTAAAAGTTCTTAAAACCTCTTCTTTTCTTCAAAGAAACGATTTCATATTGTGGAGAAATGCATCTCGAAATCCATATACTGTGCATGTTCAGAAATGGTTGAATATACATGTGACCTAGTCGTTGAAGCTGTGTATTGTGTAGTAGGTACTATATGAACTTTCTTTTATCCTGTCTCTTTTAGTACATTTACTTACAGAGTTCATTTAATTAAGAGGGAAAATTAAATTAAAATTGAAGTCGTGATGGCCTAACGTAGTGTTTGAATGAATAGAACATTATTGCGAGTTCGACGTGCGCTAGGGTAATTTGTTTTGCGTCAAAACACGTCACGTTTTACCCAGCACAAAGCAGGGTGAGCAGAGGGAACCTAGGCATTGCGTGTTGAGTGGCGGAACGCCGCGCTTTGAATCTACATCAAAGTTAAGAAATTAAAATATCAAATATTTCATTTCATCCGTGGGAATCGAACCCACAACCTGTTGCGTTTACAATCGCACGCGTGCGCCACGACTGGCCTCTGGCCTAGATTAGGGGGAATGTTTATATTTAAATTGCTTTAATTTTACCGCTTTGTAACGCAAGGTGCGGCGTCAGCTAAAACCTCGATAAGAATCGTCTTGTATGGTCATGGAATTTGACAATTTTATTTAGATTAGTTGACAAAACAATATTATGGTACCATCGAGCTGGTCCGATGATAGGATTAAAAGATGGCTGATGGAACTTGGACTACCTGCTAGTAAATTTATCGAGTATGTGCTCATCACATGTTTCATTGAGGGTTTCTTTAAAAAAAAACACTATTTTAGTATTTTAAACTGCATAATTGGACATTGCCTATGAAATATTTAATATATTTTGGTGTTATTGATTTATTTTATTTAATTACAATAACTAACATTTATTTTAGCGGGCGAATGGCACAGTCCAACATTTTGGATGCTGGTGGTGGGCGCGTCTGCGCTGGTCGTGATCGCTCTCGCCGCTTTAGCTTGCTGGGTCGCTCGTCGACGCTCTACACTTTCACACAAACTTGGTAAGTATTAAAAAAACCTAGTAATTGTTTTTTTTATGCTTAAGCAGGATATGTAGATGAAATTTATTGTTGAGAGACTGTTTCCTGCCACTTTCCGGTCTAATTTGTGAGACATTGTGTGTGGAAACGTAGCGCTTTGTTTTGTTGTGAGTGACTAAATGTAAATGATTAATTAATCCGAGTGGCGAGAGACGTTTATAAAAAATCTTGCTTAATACTTTTCTATTAATTATTACTTTATGAAATTTTTATTATATAATACAAGTGTTATTTATTTTTACTTATACTAGTTTGTTTAATACTAATGGACTGATAAAACTAGATATAACCAAAAACATAAGATCGGTAGTGCAATGTGTGAATGTTGAAAAACGAAATGTTTTTCATTGGGCTCCCTTCAAGTTGATATTGGGAAGAATAAGAGAGTTTTAAAAGTTTCAAGAACTTCATATGTATAATCCAACATCCAACCCCAGGAGGCAAGCGCGGGCCGGACAAGGCGCTGGTGTTCCAGCCGCCGCGGCGCGCCACGGCCGTGCGCTCGCCGGGCTCCGCCACGCACTACCTGCGCAAGTCCCCGTCGCCCACCGCCGCCGCGCCGCCCGCGCCGCCCCCGCAGCCGCCGGTCACCAACGCTGTCGCCACTGTGAGCAAACTGTATTTTATAATAAGGAGACACGACAGGTTGTAAGTTCGATTCCTGCTCGAAGAAACGAAATTTTAATATTTTTATTTTTTAGCAATGCCTCCAGAATTCTGAGTATCTATCTAGTGAGTAAGCACTAGGTCCCAGGTCTCCAGGTTCCCAGGTCCTCTTGATATACTATGCTATGTACTTGTACAAGATACAGCGTGAGGCTACCAAAAAAATCATATATAATACATTATTATACAGGAGGAAGTGTCTGCGCTCCTTTTACAGGAGCAATATGTAATTCGATGTGGGCTAGGGCAGCGCGACGATGCTAATGAAACGAGACCTAATACTCAACTCATTTATTATATACATATTTAATTTGGTTATTTATTTATACGCTACAAAACAATAGCGGAAAATAGTTTCACAACTACATTTGTAGCGAATAAATTTAGGACGCTGATATAGCGTGTTTCTAAATGATATTTATAAATAATATTAAATATTGTGCAAAATCCCTACAAGGGTAAAATATTTCAGACCCATATCTAAAGAAATTAATCAAGATATCTCAACAATTTAGACGTAGGATTTTGTTTTCATTTCACGATTTTTATCCAAGCCTTTATTTCGTGTGACGCACATTACAAAAATTACATACTACTACAAAAATACTACTAAGCGTTGCCGATCCGCCACTTTTCATTCTCAAAGAACACACTGGAACGAGAAAGGGATATCTCTCATCCTATTTTACGCAATTCGACATCGCCGCCATTATCTACGACTCGATTTCGTGAATGAGGCGTGTGCGGCGTTATCGCTTTGAAAGGTTTGTGTCTGTGTGTCCGTCATTCTTAACAAATGGCGTTTTATTTTACAACGATAATTTTATTAATTGTTTGGTTTGTAAAAATCACTTTTTAACTTTTGGAAAAATCTCTTTATTTTAATTGTATTAGGTTTTTATAGAGTAGTTAAAACTGTGGTTTCATTTAAGGTGGTGATGACAAAAACACTCTGTATATATTACAATAAACGGCAAAAATATTAATATTCGTGTTTGGGACTTGCGACCCGTGTACAGGCTCCAGCCCTCTTTGCATTAACTCGCCTTTACTATCTTAATATGGATTCAAATACAATCCAATCAAATAGCGTTAATTAATTACTCAAGTAATACAGATATAGGCTGACAAGCCAATACAACATAATAGAGACACTATTTCTGCCAATAGATATAACATGTAAGTATAATTTCACAATATGTAGTGTGTGTGTATAACAAAATCAACATCACCCCCAGCCATCCGGTGGCAACAGTCCGCACACGCCCACTGCGCCCGAGCTGGCGCCCCTCAGCAAGGAGCTGGCGGACGCCAACGCTACTGAGAAACCCAAGCCCGTTGAACCCGAGAACACCACCAGCGATGGCCGACTTGGTGATCTGCATTTTAAATTGCGGTAAGTTTTTTTTTGAACCTGGTAACCTAGTGTTAAGATACTCCGTTGCCATTATGATACTTTCTTTCCTCACTTTCTAACAAATTCTCCAGGCATTGCGTGCGTTGTGTTGAGTGGAATGGAACTCAACGCCGTGCTTTGCCTCGTTGCCACAGCGAAGAGAAAAAAATAAATATTAAATATTGGATTCTTCCGAGTGGTTATATTGAATATATATATATACATGTTTAAGATGTAGCTATGACAACGTAACTTTAGTTAAGATTTTTAGACATGTCTTTGTTATTTTTTCCAAAAAATATATGATAATTATTTAAAAAAAAATTCAACTGTATCCCATACACAGTAGGGTAGGCAGAGGGAACCTAGTGTTAAGACACTCCGTTCCTCACTTTCTGCCGAATTCTGGAAACATTGCGTGTTGAGCAGCAGAACTCAACGCCGCGCTTTACCTCGACATCAGAGCGAAGAAATGGAAATATAAATTTAAATAAATATTTCATCTCCTCGAGTGGGGATCGAACCCACAACCAATCACCGATATAGGTAAGTTTTAAAAATACATGATATTTTTAGGAAAATTTATAAAAGCAGGACATCAAATTTGTTATTATTGAATATCTAATAGCTTAATGTAAATAAATGCAATACGAGTATACCATTAGTGAATGAAACATTTAATCAATAAAATATTCGCATTTTTCAATTAAATTATATTATATTATAATTTAACTAGCGGCCCATTCGCGGCTTCGCTCGCATACCACTTATAATTGTTTTATTATACTGCATTTTCCATAAGATAATCATTATAAATTATATAATTAATATAATTTATACATTCAATAATTTTGAGAAACTGCAAGCACTAACATGGCTGCTTGCGAGGACGAAATCGGCGGCAAGGGCGCCCCCCGCTGGACTCATGCCTATATTTGCGGCCGTAAACGGAGCGTTCAATTATTTAAAATTTATATTTTCTCAAAAAGTATACGTTCAAATTACATGCTATAAAAGACAAAGCATTTCTTCATAAAAATTCCTTGATGATGGAATAACTTTCGCTCGTAAGTTTCAATATCTTTATCAAATAAAAAAACGTTGAATTTTTTTTTTTTCGAACTTGAGGTTAATGCTGTTAGCCCTATTGGCCTTTACAGCGACACCGGGTGGGTAGGGAAGAGGGTACTCTGTCCCAGAAGAAATGCAAGCACTACCTGGCTGCTTGAGAGAAGTCGACGACTGTAAGGGCGCCCCCTGCGGGGCGAATCGTTGAAATATCACTTTGCAATTTTCAATTCTTTTTCTATCACAAAATTTCTTATTGTGACTTATTTATAAGAGACAGATATACCATATCACGACCTTTTTTTAGAACTTATAAAATAGAACATTTCTTCCATACAATGTACTGACACATATTTTACTATATTTGCAGCGCACGCGCTTAAAGCATTTCGATGGCGTTCATTATTATAGTTATTTCGTTATTTAAGGCTAACTAACACGCATCATAATATTACATAGTCTATAGCACTTCTGAAAAACGTAGCTTTCAAACAAAATCAAAAATAAGTAAATCGGACCAGTAGATCCCGAGATCTTAGCGTTTAAATAAACAAACAAACTAACTCTATTATTGTATTTTCAATAGTATATAATAGATAAACAAAAAGTAAAAAGTAAAATAAAAAGTAGCGGGCAATGTCGCGCAAGACCAAACTTTACACCGCGCCAAGAAAAGAAAAAGAGAACCAAAGTGTAGTTTAAATTAATTATAAACAGCAAATAATTACATAAAAATTAACAATATTTCGTAAATGTATGAAAATTTCTGCCCATTCGCGTCGGTCACACTATGCCGCCCGAAGGCTACGCCATTTCGAATCAGTGACATCTCCATAATTATTTATTAAAATGTCATACAGTAAACTATAATTTCAATCTAGATAAAATGCTAAAAGCGACTATTATATTTATGTTCATAAAGATGAATATTAAACAAGCAAGTTCATTTTGGGTGACGTTTTCTTAAAACAACAAATTTTGCAAACCATTGCTTAGCAGCGGTCGGTTGTTATTAACATGGCAGAATAAATTGCATGTCAAATTAGAAAGTATTTTAATATATTTAGAATATATGTGGAATGTAATGTTATATAGCCTATAGCACTTATGAAGAATCCAGCTTTCATACAAAACAAAAACAAAGTAAATCCGACCAGTAGATCCAGAGATCTTACCGTTTAAGCAAACAAACAAACAAACAAACTCTTCCGCTTTATTATACTAGTATAGACTAGTATAGATATAAATAGTATTGAGAAATTTTGTAAATTTTTCTTTTATTAATTGAGAGTAATGTATTATTTATATCAGTACTTTCATATTTCTATTTTTGTTACAAGGAAAAAATAGGCTTTAAGTAAAAAATGGAAAAGCTATACTAAAAGGTTTCTATTATAACTTCTTAATAAGTATTCTTCATAATAAGAAACGAGCTTAAGTAATACACCATAACTTCTTGTTAAAACAATCACTTAGCTTACATCAGAGATTACTTTGTCTTAATAAAGATTATTTTTGTAGGTAATATTTTCATAACGGGACAAAATTAAACTTGATTTTATTTATAGGCCAGTCGTGGCGCAGGGGCACGAAGTGTGACTGTAAAACCGACTGGTTGTGGGTTCGATCCCCACTCGAGGAGATGAAATATTTACTTAAATTTATATTTCCATTTCTTCGTTCTGGTGTCGAGGATAAGCGTGGCGTTGAGCTCTGCCACTCAACGCGTAATGCCNAAATTAAACTTGATTTTATTTATAGGCCAGTCGTGGCGCAGCGGCACGAAGTGTGACTGTAAAACCGACTGGTTGTGGGTTCGATCCCCACTCGAGGAGATGAAATATTTACTTAAATTTATATTTCCATTTCTTCGCTCTGGTGTCGAGGATAAACGTGGCGTTGAGTTCTGCCACTCAACACGTAATGCCTCCCGAATTCAGCAGAAAGTGGGGAACGGAGTGTCTTAACACTAAGTTCCCTCTGCCTACCCTGCAGTGCACGGGATACAGCGTGAAGCTGATTTATTTATTTATTTATTTATTTTATTTATATTACAAGACAGACAGACAGTGAGACGCTACACGTAACGTCCTTAAAATGCATGAACGGTAGGTGTTGGAGATAGAGAGAGACAAGGCACTATTCTCTTCCATTGGGCGGGGATCATATGTGCTGGTAGGATCAAATTGATAAAGTGGAGAATAAAATCAAATTAAAATTATAATAATATTATAATTCTATATGTATATCTTTTCAATGTATTCAACATTGCGTTGATGATCGTATATGAAATATATTTTTGAATAAAGTATGTAATAAATCAAGATTTATAAATTCTGAATTATTAAATTATCTAATTTGAATTTATGCGATAATAACGATGATTTTTTTTATTTTTTTTTTATTTAAAAAAAATAAAAAAAATCATCGTTCATAAGTAACTGAAATATTTTAACTCGGTATTGATTGGTCACGCTGTATCTCGCACACAGCAGGATAAGCAGAGGGAACCTAGTGTTAAAGCATTCCGTTCCCCTTTTTAAGATGAATTCTAGAGCCATTGAGTGTTGAGTGGCGGAACTAAAACGCCGCGTTTTGCCTCGACACAATCACACTTTGTGCCCCTGCGCCACGACTGGCCTCAAATATTGTATAGTTAAATAAAAAATTTAACACTCGCTCACGAATTCTAAATGCACTAGGAAATGCCTTTAAATAAAATATTTTCCTTGCAATTTTAACCGAAGCAAGAGTGGGGCCAATAGCTCGCGTTCCGATGCGATGCAGAATGTTTGATGAGTGCCGTCTGGGAGTTACGTCTGTAACGGTCATACTGTAGGTGTAGGTGTAAATGTAGATGTAAGTGTAAGTGTAGGTGTAGGTGTAGGTGTAGGTTTAGGTGGAGATGTAGGTATGTGTACGCCGGGTGTACTCAATCGTCGAGTGTTGTTAAATATGTATGCGCATTGTAGCGGATCCTGCAACTGTGTAAGGCGGGTCATGACTCATGAAATGTCTGTACATTTTTGTTTACCTTTTCTAAGGTAGTGCAAGCGAAATGTAATTTTTCAGTTTTTTTTATTTTAAAGGGTTTAGTCGCTTCACATTCATTTTAGGGTTCCGTGTCTTTTTAAGAAAAAAAAGGAACCCTTATAAGATTGTTTGTTGTCTGTCCGTCTGTCTATATGTTTGCCTATCAAGTGGCTTTATCTCAGTAACGTTTAGAGAGAGAAAACGCGTATTTCGACACTATAAAGACAATCAAAATTAATGGGGTACTTCCGGTTGATCAAGAATTATGAAATTTGGCATCTAGCATCTATAGATAGTTTAGGTTTAGAAGTTAGTTTAGGAAAAATCTGAAAACTATACATATGTGGTTAATTCCTCAAAAATAACAATCTTAAAAGGGGGTAAAAAAATTAAAAAAAATGGTATTAAAACTGCTGCTTCAAATTTAGTATCAGATAAAATGGCTCTGGCTAAGTTAAGCATGAACTTTAGAAAAAGCTCAAGACCTTCAATATTTGTACGGAATCCTAGATGGGCGAGCCCGACTCGCGCTTGTTCGGTTTTTTACTAATTACTTGGGTATTTCTATTTTAATATGTATTAAAATCCAAAGAGATATAAAGTCAAGACTACAGACAATAACAAAGTGGTAAAAAACATTTTAGTAAATTTAACTATTGAATCATAGCGTTGTTCACATAGGTACGTAGGCACGTCGGTTTACATACATGAACAACAACAGCATGGCCCATTATGGGATATCTGTTCGAATCCTTTTATTTTCAATTCTCGAGTTTCTTATTTAACGGAAAGTTGAGCGCCGATCGTAAACTAACTACACGGCAAATGGTCCGTCAATCATCAATATTACAATCTCACGCTGTCATCCCGCTGATACCACGATAAACAGACGAAACCTGGGTACCTAGTGTTAAACCCACCATTTCCATTAACCACTTCCGTTCCCCGTTTTATATCATTTATAAAATATTTTTGGTATATTCAAACGATCAGGTACTACGGTCCATTCGGTAACGAATATACCCGTGCAATATCTGCGACCTAGTTTTAAAAAATTCCATCCCCTATAATTGGAACTCTTGTTGCCTTTCAAATGACTTTTAATGATGTGGTTATTTTTAATAGCAGAAAAATATTAAACTTTTAACTGAGTATTATGACCTTTTCGTAGCTATTATATATTAAAACTACAACATCAACAAGTATTATATATAAATAAAATCAATTTCACGCTATATCCTGCGTACAGATGAGTAGGTAGCGGGAACCTAATAGTTAATACGCTCCATTCTCCATTTTTCGTCGAATTCTGGAGACATTACGGCGGAACTGAATGCCGCTTTTTGTCTCGACACCAGAGCGAAGAACGAAAATATAAGTAAATATTTCGCTGCCACGTGTGGGGATCAAACCCATAACCAGTCACGTACATAATCACACATTTGTGCCCCTGCATCACGACTGTCCAAATGTAAAGGATATTCAAAGAATATTTATAAAATATTTTCCACATCCACATGGCAATAACCTATCGACAACAATCTAAGTATAGGCTATAAATGTGACTCGACATATTGTATAACAGCCACAAAATCAATACATTTACTAAGTCGTATTTTAACCGCAGACAATTACCACCCACTCTCACCCCCACCCCCACTCCCCACTGTGGGGGAATCGCTGACAGATTTATCAATAATTGTTCTCATCAACCCTTGATTGCGTTTGCTTAGAAAACATTGCATAGATCTTTTATTTACTTTGTATTGTATAACATAACAACATTCAATACAAAATATATATGTATATATTCTTTAATATTTCAAACAGTTGTTTAGTAAATAAATTTAAATATTACACAAGTTTAAATTTTTAATATAGTATACAGATATTAAATATATAGATAATATACAGATATATAATTTAAATATAATGTACAGATAAATAGACCAATTGACGCATAGAAGAAATAGTTTTTTTTTTATTATGGCAACGCACCTTGCATTTTACATGTTATTCAATTGGGTGTATGCATCAGATTTAGCAGTTATTAACGATTATATTTATTATATTATAAATAAAAACTTCCAGAAAAAACAATTTAAATGACATTTTCATACTTCAGTTATTTACCTTAACTAGAATTGATAGAAAATTTATATTTTTTTATAGAGTTATGCCGTATCCTGCAAGCAAGCTAGGCAGAGGGAACCTTGGAACCTATTATAACAATTTAATATAATATTAACATTTAAAATATGTTCTATAATATAACCTTGAGTTAGATCTGATTGAATAAGCTAAAACACACTAAAAGTCATATAGAAGTAGGTATGGCGGCGCGGCAGCCGCAAAATAAATACCATTTTATTGCCGCGACATCGGGAGACACGGCTGTAAAATACTCATAACTTGGATACGGCTGATATAGCTGATAGCTTTATTACGTATTATTTTAATAGTGCTGTCTAGTTAAACGACACTAATATCGGTTTAAAAGATATATAAAAAGAGGAAAGTTCGAATTTTATGTCACGTTATTGTTGTTAGGTAGATACTTAATTGTTTGATAGAGTTTCTTTTACTATGTTGTATATTGATTAAATTAAAAAATTAAATCAGCTTCACGCTGTATCCCACACACAGCAGGGTAGGCAGAGGGAACCTAGTGGTAAGACACTCCGTTCTCCACTTCCTGCCGAATTATGGAGGCATTGCGTGTTGAGTGGCAGAACTCAACCCCGCGCTTAACCTCGACACCAGAGCGAAGAAATGGAAATATAAATTTAAGTAAATATTTCATCTCCTCGAGTGGGGATGGAACCCACAACCAATCGGTTTTACAGTCACACCTCGTACCGCTGCGCCACGACTGGCCTCATTAAAAATTTTTGGATAGTTTTTAATATTGATTACTTATTAAAAATTATCGAAAAATGTGTTTTGTAAGAATCTCTCCCTTTTTAATTTAACTGTTTCTGTATTGTGATTTTATTGTTTAGTTGAGGGTCAAAAATATTTTAACATACTGAATGTTAGGTATGTTAACTTTAAAAATAAAAAAAAATAACTTATAAAATTATAACAAAAAGCAATATTGTAAAAACAATACAATATTCGTTCATTTTAGTATTGATATCGAAATATTTATATTTTTTACTCTTTTTTATCTCCAGTTTTGTAAATCTTGGTCTGTAATAAGCCATTTTAATCCACCTTATTGCCGAAGTACGGAAAATTTTCCTTGTTTTAATATCCCATGCAGATAGCGACTTACTTAGCGACTACTCCATCTCTTACTCTAACGAAATATTCAATAACAACAAAAAAGAAAAAAAATACAAGAGGTGATCTCTTGTATTTTTTTTCTTTTTAGTTGTTTATAAGTTCTTTTTAGTGATCGTTCTTTATGACCTCCAAGATAAACACAGTTTACGTCCCCAGACAGGGCCAGTGTCGTGTGGTAAAAGCTATAAAAGACTGATACGCGACGGGGGACCTTGCTTATTAAATCATGAAAGTCAGTCGGCTTAATATAAAAATGGTGTATTGGTTAAATATAATGTGTTTAGTACTATTATGTTGTCCACTTAATATAGTATTACGCTGGATAAACGTTTTCTCTTGTTAGTCCATTTTTTGTTAGTCTCTAGACAGAGGGAGTCTTTTGTTAAGTTCACTCTGTTCTCCACTTTCGGTCGCTTCAGGTATTGAGTGTTGAGTAGCTTTCGCTACCTGTCGTTGAGTTCCCTCAACGTCGTGCTTTCTCTTATTACCTGGATGAATCCACAACTTGTCGCATTACAGTACGTTGCGTACAGTCGCACGCTAGTGCTCCTGGGCCACGACGAGACTGATGTGAAATAATAATTATTTTGTTTCTTTATTAGCGAAACCACTATCAAAGTCAATTTTTTTTAATTAGAAACCTTTAATATTTTAAATATCGATTATTTAGAGCGTAAGAGACACACTGCCTTGAATTCGGACAAAAGGCGGAGTCTTTATCACAATATCAAATCAAATCATGATATTATTTCACAAAAAAATTTCAGCTTATTTTAGTATTCATTATTAATTTTTCCAGTATAATGATGATATTTCAAATATTTTTAACACATTTTTTCTTTATTTCTCTTAAATATTAGACATAAGTAGACTTTGATAGAATTCATTAAGCTTTGTACTCCCTCGCCTATTCAATATTAACAGATGTCGAGTTTACAAAGCAGGCGGTTGAACCAATTCTGAAACGTTTTAAACCATCCATGCATATTTTAAAATGCCAACAAAGCAACTGCATGTCGTAACGTCGAAGTTATAGCGGACAATTACGTTGTAAAAAGGACGTCATGTGAAATTGAATACAATATTCGTATCAACCACGTCTCAGCAAAAGGAGTACAGGCCGCCCTCCAGCCAGGTGGACCGACGACCTAAGGAAGACGGAATTCGCTGGATTCAAAGGGCGCAGGACCGGACGGAGTGGCCAGCATTAGGGAAGCCCATGTCCAGCAGTGGACTTTGAAAGGATTGTGCATGGATGGATCCGTATACTCGTAGTATTAGGAAAAGCTATATTTTTTTCTAATGGACTTTTTTACCTTCACAGCGTGAAGGATATCCCGCATATAGCATGATAGGCAGGGAAGACCTAGCGTTTAAGGCACTGCGTTTACTATTCTCCGCCGAATTTCCGAGGCGTTCCGTGTTCAGTGGTGGAGAATAAAAAAAATAAAATATTAAATAATAATTAATTACTCCGATTGGGAATCGAACCCAAAACCCACGATAGCGTTAATTAGTCAAGAAATTAGTTTATTATAATATATTATTTTTAAGCATATTAAATTATACATATACATACATATAATTATACATTTACATTTATAGTTTATTTAATATGTGTTATTTATATATTTCAATATTGTAATTTATTTATTTATCATTTATACACATACATAAAATCATACATACATTTAATAGGATTTATATATTTTGTAGTAAGTAAGTTTAATATAAAAGCGTTTATTATTAAGTTAAGTTTATATAAAAGCGCTCGCTGCCGTCGACCGAACCGGTAAGGCGTTCTAACATCTACGCCTACCCACTTGTCGACGGCNGCCGCGCGCCTCACCGTGCGTGTGCGTGCGTGCGTGCGTGTGTGCGTGTGTGAGTAGCGTGCGTACGAGCGAGCTCAAGTGTGTGTGCGCAGACGCTGCGCGCGGGCCGCGGCGAGCTGCTGGTGTCGCTGTGCTGGCAGCCGGCCGCCGCGCGCCTCACCGTGCGTGTGCGTGCGTGCGTGCGTGTGTGCGTGTGTGAGTAGCGTGCGTACGAGCGAGCTCAAGTGTGTGTGCGCAGACGCTGCGCGCGGGCCGCGGCGAGCTGCTGGTGTCGCTGTGCTGGCAGCCGGCCGCCGCGCGCCTCACCGTGCGTGTGCGTGCGTGCGTGCGTGTGTGCGTGTGTGAGTAGCGTGCGTACGAGCGAGCTCAAGTGTGTGTGCGCAGACGCTGCGCGCGGGCCGCGGCGAGCTGCTGGTGTCGCTGTGCTGGCAGCCGGCCGCCGCGCGCCTCACCGTGCGTGTGCGTGCGTGCGTGCGTGTGTGCGTGTGTGAGTAGCGTGCGTACGAGCGAGCTCAAGTGTGTGTGCGCAGACGCTGCGCGCGGGCCGCGGCGAGCTGCTGGTGTCGCTGTGCTGGCAGCCGGCCGCCGCGCGCCTCACCGTGCGTGTGCGTGCGTGCGTGCGTGTGTGCGTGTGTGAGTAGCGTGCGTACGAGCGAGCTCAAGTGTGTGTGCGCAGACGCTGCGCGCGGGCCGCGGCGAGCTGCTGGTGTCGCTGTGCTGGCAGCCGGCCGCCGCGCGCCTCACCGTGCGTGTGCGTGCGTGCGTGCGTGTGTGCGTGTGTGAGTAGCGTGCGTACGAGCGAGCTCAAGTGTGTGTGCGCAGACGCTGCGCGCGGGCCGCGGCGAGCTGCTGGTGTCGCTGTGCTGGCAGCCGGCCGCCGCGCGCCTCACCGTGCGTGTGCGTGCGTGCGTGCGTGTGTGCGTGTGTGAGTAGCGTGCGTACGAGCGAGCTCAAGTGTGTGTGCGCAGACGCTGCGCGCGGGCCGCGGCGAGCTGCTGGTGTCGCTGTGCTGGCAGCCGGCCGCCGCGCGCCTCACCGTGCGTGTGCGTGCGTGCGTGCGTGTGTGCGTGTGTGAGTAGCGTGCGTACGAGCGAGCTCAAGTGTGTGTGCGCAGACGCTGCGCGCGGGCCGCGGCGAGCTGCTGGTGTCGCTGTGCTGGCAGCCGGCCGCCGCGCGCCTCACCGTGCGTGTGCGTGCGTGCGTGCGTGTGTGCGTGTGTGAGTAGCGTGCGTACGAGCGAGCTCAAGTGTGTGTGCGCAGACGCTGCGCGCGGGCCGCGGCGAGCTGCTGGTGTCGCTGTGCTGGCAGCCGGCCGCCGCGCGCCTCACCGTGCGTGTGCGTGCGTGCGTGCGTGTGTGCGTGTGTGAGTAGCGTGCGTACGAGCGAGCTCAAGTGTGTGTGCGCAGACGCTGCGCGCGGGCCGCGGCGAGCTGCTGGTGTCGCTGTGCTGGCAGCCGGCCGCCGCGCGCCTCACCGTGCGTGTGCGTGCGTGCGTGCGTGTGTGCGTGTGTGAGTAGCGTGCGTACGAGCGAGCTCAAGTGTGTGTGCGCAGACGCTGCGCGCGGGCCGCGGCGAGCTGCTGGTGTCGCTGTGCTGGCAGCCGGCCGCCGCGCGCCTCACCGTGCGTGTGCGTGCGTGCGTGCGTGTGTGCGTGTGTGAGTAGCGTGCGTACGAGCGAGCTCAAGTGTGTGTGCGCAGACGCTGCGCGCGGGCCGCGGCGAGCTGCTGGTGTCGCTGTGCTGGCAGCCGGCCGCCGCGCGCCTCACCGTGCGTGTGCGTGCGTGCGTGCGTGTGTGCGTGTGTGAGTAGCGTGCGTACGAGCGAGCTCAAGTGTGTGTGCGCAGACGCTGCGCGCGGGCCGCGGCGAGCTGCTGGTGTCGCTGTGCTGGCAGCCGGCCGCCGCGCGCCTCACCGTGCGTGTGCGTGCGTGCGTGCGTGTGTGCGTGTGTGAGTAGCGTGCGTACGAGCGAGCTCAAGTGTGTGTGCGCAGACGCTGCGCGCGGGCCGCGGCGAGCTGCTGGTGTCGCTGTGCTGGCAGCCGGCCGCCGCGCGCCTCACCGTGCGTGTGCGTGCGTGCGTGCGTGTGTGCGTGTGTGAGTAGCGTGCGTACGAGCGAGCTCAAGTGTGTGTGCGCAGACGCTGCGCGCGGGCCGCGGCGAGCTGCTGGTGTCGCTGTGCTGGCAGCCGGCCGCCGCGCGCCTCACCGTGCGTGTGCGTGCGTGCGTGCGTGTGTGCGTGTGTGAGTAGCGTGCGTACGAGCGAGCTCAAGTGTGTGTGCGCAGACGCTGCGCGCGGGCCGCGGCGAGCTGCTGGTGTCGCTGTGCTGGCAGCCGGCCGCCGCGCGCCTCACCGTGCGTGTGCGTGCGTGCGTGCGTGTGTGCGTGTGTGAGTAGCGTGCGTACGAGCGAGCTCAAGTGTGTGTGCGCAGACGCTGCGCGCGGGCCGCGGCGAGCTGCTGGTGTCGCTGTGCTGGCAGCCGGCCGCCGCGCGCCTCACCGTGCGTGTGCGTGCGTGCGTGCGTGTGTGCGTGTGTGAGTAGCGTGCGTACGAGCGAGCTCAAGTGTGTGTGCGCAGACGCTGCGCGCGGGCCGCGGCGAGCTGCTGGTGTCGCTGTGCTGGCAGCCGGCCGCCGCGCGCCTCACCGTGCGTGTGCGTGCGTGCGTGCGTGTGTGCGTGTGTGAGTAGCGTGCGTACGAGCGAGCTCAAGTGTGTGTGCGCAGACGCTGCGCGCGGGCCGCGGCGAGCTGCTGGTGTCGCTGTGCTGGCAGCCGGCCGCCGCGCGCCTCACCGTGGTGCTGCTGAAGGCGCGCAACCTGCCCAAGATGGACGTCACCGGCCTCGCCGACCCCTACGTCAAGATGTACCTCCTCTACAACGGCCAGCGCATCGCCAAGAAGAAGACGCACGTCAAGAAGCGCACCCTCAACCCCGTCTTCAACGAGTCCTTCGTGTTCGAGGTGCCCGCGGCGCCCAACGCCGCGCTCGACCACGTGGCGCTAGAGCTTCTTGTGTTGGACTGGGATCGGGTTACTAAGAACGAGGTGGGCTACTTAATGGACCCTAACTCAACATTTAATTCCCTAGCAATTTACCTACTTCCCTCCTATTAATTCACCATCAATATCATAGTATCTCCTTATCAAACTGTCAATATATTTTTAACACTTTAACAAACAATCAGCAGCATCTCACCAATCCCTCGCTAATTCGCCGTTAATTACCATTAATTTTACACTAACCGCAGTAAATTTAGTAGTGATCCTATTTTTTATTATTCCTTGTTCCTAAGTTGTTTATCACAACTTCTTCATTCATCATTTTCTATTTGCTAATTGTTATTTCTTCACTATTTTTTCTTTAAATTTATCCTAATGTTCTACGTTTTATTTTTTACCGCTTCATTGTTTTATTATATAACTGAAAAAAGAACGATTCCTTAAAATGAACATTTTATATGTTATTATAATTTTAAGAATAATTAAGCATTAATTTTTTTATGCATTCTTCTTCTTCTTATGAATGATCGCTTCGTTCGCTCTCATATAGGTAAGACGTTCCATTTGAACAAGATTGTTCTGTTTTTTGTTTGTGTACTGGTGTGACAAAAGTGACAATAATATAATATTTAAAAAAAAGAAGGTATTATAGGATGTCGGAATAGAGCTCTAATCTAAAAATATCAAAGCAAAGAGCTAAAAAAACGAACACCGCCCTAAGCAAAAAGAAAGCACACTTCTAAAAAACCCGAAAGCCACCTTGCAATGTCTTGTTTTGAATCGACCGAAGAACGATAACGTTAGTAGTAGATATTTGAACATGTAAGTAATAAAGAGAGCAGCAGTTGAATGAGGGTGTCGGTGCAGGTGATCGGGCGCCTGGAGCTGGGCGCGGAGGGCGCGGGCACGGCGCGGCACCACTGGCGCGAGGTGCAGGCCGCGCCGCGCCGCCAGATCGCCGACTGGCACAAGCTCAAGGAGTGAACACACACTCACCCTCGACCCACGTACTCATAAACCCGTCATCATGGACGACCCACCCACTCATGAGCCCCTAGTCACATGTACCAACATCGCGTAAGTCAAAGTGACACTTCGAAATTTAAAATTCATAAAATTTTATTTAAATAAACCTTTGCAAAAACACTTTGATTTGTCGAATCGACATGTAGCTGCCACCGGCTGTTAGCAGTTTTAATAAAAGAAAATTGAATTTCTAAACATTCTTTGTTCAAATAGACTTGCCAGCATTTTTAAATGTCGAATGTGTGGTACAAAAATATAAATTTAACGATACATAAAAAATAATTAAAAGAACTTATTTTTGACTTACGCGATGTTAAGCGCTACTGACGTCACACTTTCGTCATTTGTAACTATCATAACTGACAAGAATATAATAATATGACATTCAAACATTCTACTATACATACTATGTCAAAAAATCCATATTTTTCGCTTTCATTGATGATGATAACAATTAATCAATATAATGCAATTAAGATCGCACAAGAAATTTTTTTTCAATTTTGTCTCAAAAAAATAACACAGTTAAAAAATAACTAATAATTTCAGGTTAACTTTTCAGGCCATCAGCTTAACTTTTGCATTCTAAATACATGTTTTTATTATTATTTATTATTTTTTTATGTCTCAAAGTCAAAAAAATTACGTTTAACTCAAAAAGGTTTTATTTTCAATCTGAAGCTAAAGTCTAAAGCATATTTGTATAAGGTATCATTTTAAAAATATATATTCTTATGCTTGTCTTATTAAAACTGATGGCCGCGAATTTCTTAGCAATATATGTGTAATGTATATTGAATATTCAATCAAATAATACTAAACCGTCTACAATTTTTATTAAGATATAAAAAGTGCTTGCGATACAATAACTAAAAATAGCAATAGCAGAGATATATCGTCGAACATTCTTATTGTACAAAATAAATTGTAAACAGCCTTAGAAAATTTACATACTTTTAAATATTTTTTTCCATTACTTCAAAGAATGCTTATAGAAACTGACTAATCGATATTAGAATCATTTTCAGATTATATCGATATATCGATAAAAAATACAGAAAGGGCCAAATAATCGTTTCATAATCGGTATTAATATAAATGTTCTGCACAAGCGCATTTGAAACAGAATTATTATTATATGAAAAAAATATATATATTACGAGGAAAATATATATATTGGGTAATTAAGTAGCCAAAGTCCAGAAGCAGGTAAACGTTTCATTTAGTATTAACAAACAAACTTAGTAGTAATATTTTGTATTAGATAGTAAAATTTTTTTCATTACCGAATTAGGATATTTCACATTCATGTTTGTTTAAAGGAACGCACATGTCCGTTAGTCGTGTCTCAAAATTAGATATTATTGTAAATGTCTCGTTTAAAAATATATCTTTTGATCTCTCCCGTGATATTTGTGTATTGCGCTTCAAAAATTCAAGACAAAAATTTACTAAGCGTAAATTAAATTTTCTTTACTTTTTATAATATTTTTAAATAAAAAAGAACAGATTATAAAGTTGAATAACGCCAAAGGAAAAACTTTTTGCGGGAAATGAACAGATATTACAATAATGTTTACTAAATTTAATTTAATTGCTCGACTATGGGATAGTTTAACATCATAGCAAATGAATGATCGCTCTTCTTTAAATATATTGACATATCTAATTTATAAGACACACGATTTATTGACATACAAACATTCTAATAGATATTATGTATATGTAATTTACATTTTAAGTTATTCAATTACTTTTTTTATTAATATTAACGAATATTTTTTTATATATTGTAGATAGCCTACAGATTACCCAAAAAAAAAGTCGCCCTTTTTGTTCGTCATCAAGTATTGAATATTGATATGATAGTAATTAATTATATTTAAGTCATCGGTGTAAAAGATAACTATTGAAAAAAAAAATATAATAATAAAAAAATATTTAGAGTCATTATTTCTAAGATAAAATTGTTTTTTTTTTTTATAATTTAAAAAGCACCAGTAATGGTATGTTTTTTTAAACAAATATTTTAATCTGTGCTAAAGTAAAAAATGGCGGGATTTACGAAAAGCTAATAATTTTGTTATATCTCGTTCTGAGCGACCGCAAATTGACACTAATATGTTTAAAAATAAAATGTCCTAATTTAGGCTTTGAAAGCAGGAAATATTTAATTTTTCTATGATTGACTCGATATTTGTAAGTGTATTTAGTGTAAGTCTAAAACGGCTTAACATCAGTTACGTTATGGGATACCTCGCAGATGGAGATGCCGTAATTGATGGTAAATCTGTGTAATACTCATCTAGTTTGAAGTTCTTACAGTGGATGGAAGAAATAAATCTATTTTATATGTAGCCATTAACGCAGCCTGTAGGCGACGACGGCTCCTTCGACGGCTTCGAGCTTGTACTGTAGCGCCGTACCTTATAGTCGCGATCCCATAGCTTTTGTCTGTACCCGGTTTCTTCTTAATATTATATTGCTAACAACCGGAATATGATTAATCTATATTCTTTTAAATCATAATATGCAATAGATTGAGAAAATATTTGAACTTAAAAATATAAATACAAAATATTAGCTTAAAAAAATGCTGCATTGTCAAATCATGTAAGTAATAAATTGATTGTTTTTATAATAATAATATTCCGGTTGGTAACCGACATTTTTGTACATTAGAAGTTAATATCACAATGTCACGCATATTAATCTTAGTAGTCATAGATCTTGAACTTATTGGTGTTACTCTTATTGTAGCGACAATAAGGTAGTCTTACTTTAAGAAACTATCGACTAAGAACGATATTACACCTGGTTTCTTAATGTTCTGTTAATTTTTAAATATAACTGTTATTTTCACGAAAAGTACCTAACTAGTTAACTCCTAACCTTAATTAGCATTTATAATTTTAATTTATTAGACTTAGATCAATTTAATTCCAAAATGAATATTTTTAAAATTTATTATTAATTATATAGTATTATTTAATCTATTAAAATATGTATTTCGTATATAAATCTAATATAGTTATCGTATCACTTCGCTCCATACTTCAACATTCCAGATGTAATTGTAAATATTCATCGAAACTTAACGAACCTTTACTCTTAATTATAATATATTTTTAAGATATTTTTCTTATAATGTTAAATATTTTTCGTTTTTGGGTAAAATGTTTTATAATTTCTAAATGTTTGATTGTAGTAGACGCATATTCAATTGTAATCTAAGCTAACACACTGCACACGCTATACTATGGCGGGAGGCAAGCTATAAGGCGGAAAGTAATATTTAAAATATATTTTTCATATATTATATTTTTAAAGACAATTGTATTTTATTATTTCATTGTTTAAAATCAATTAATTTCTTATAGCTGATAACTTAAAGATTGATTCTTCATAATATGTTTCACTGAATCGATATTGCCTCCACCCATAGTCTAGAACAAATTGAACCTGAAACCCTTAAAAGTTATCACACTGGAACTTTTTAATTTTTCTGTTATCTGTAAGTATTAATACCGTTATCGTAAAATATTGTAACTAATAGCTTTTGTTTTTTTAAAGTAATAGTTTAGCTATTATCGATATCCATCGATATCGATATCGAATATTATTTATTTACGGAAATAATATAACTTTTGTACGTTCTTCTGTGATAATGTTTGAGTGCAATAGCATCGTCCAGCACAGTGCAGCCATGCATGCATACATACAGACATACAAACAGATCACACCACCGATATCAGATTTGTATACTAAGGGATTTTAGTGAATAAATTATTGACTGGTGCTTTCACAATAATTGTAAGTTTTATTTCAATATTCCTATTTCCTTTCACATTATTATTTTATGAAGTGAATACAATGGAATCTTACTAAAGAGTATTTCATAATATTATAAAAGAACAAAAAATCCAACTTGGGAAGTATGTTCAGTAGAGATAGAAGGTACGAGATGGATGTGGAAAGCCATATAGCTGCTGATAACAGATTAGCGGAGTCTTAGCTGCATTGATGAGACGGCGAAACGTCAGCACAATGCAGTGCTGACGTTTCGCCGTCTCATCAATGCAGCTAAGAAGCAGGCCGTACACAATGCAGTGTTGGTACCGACGCTTTTGTTACAAGAATGAAAGAAAGATGCCGTGGAGATGAGATCTCTTCGTAGGATATGAGGAGTCAGCCTAGCTGATCGAATCCGCAATGAAGAGGTACACCGAGAATGGCAGGTACTAGCGAAGATGTCACGGTGAGAATGAAGAAGAACGTGCTCAACTGTTTTGGGCACGTCGAACGAATAAATGATGAAAAAATGGCAAAAAAATATTTATTATGAAAAAGTGACCTTTAATATAGGTAGGGGGAGACCTCGGTTGACCTTCGAAAACACAGTATCAAAGATACTGGAAGAAGGTCACGTAAAAAGCATGAGGACCCCCCGGAAGGCATGTATGAAGAGGTTGATGACAGTGGACGAGGCGAAAGATCCGACGAGGCGAGGCTCCGTTCTCTCTCACTACCCCGCTAGAGATACAGCGTGAAGCTAAATTAAGTTAAAAATTCCAACTGCATAAAACTAAAATGAAAAAAAAAAAGTTTAATACTTCATTAAGATTCATAGTTAAGATCCATTTTAGTTTTACAGGACTCTCGGGAGAAAATTTTAATTGCTTGGTTTTTTAAAGAATATTAAGGATTTAACAATCTTATTATTTCCTTGAAGGGAGATAATATCGTTGGGATTTGAACCCCCTTTTACAATCCATAAACAATAGGCTATTTATTACTGCTACTATACCCGCGAGAGAATCCTCAAATCCGCCGTTTGGCCTCTTATACATATGGTAAGTGGCCCCTGATCCGTGCTAATACGGTATTTCGTTAGTTCTGGCTCTGGCAAAAAAAGCAATTTAAGTATTATTTACGTAAACTATATATTTGTCTTGTGTAAAAGTCTTTATAATTTCAACTATTTAAAAAATGAAGTAACAGTATTTTAATGTCAAAATTGAGCGTATAGCGGCATTTGGCAAGTTGTTTACGAACTGCAGTGTAATGGGTTTGTGTTGCTTACCACCGTAAGACTAGCGTAAGAAATTCTTAAGGTTGTAGAAAGAAAGATATCAGCTTCACGCTGTATCCCGCACACAGCAGGGTAGTCAGAGGAAACCTAGTGTTAAGACACTCCTTTCCCCACTTTTTGCCGAATTCTGGAGGCATTGCGTGTTGATTGGCAGAATTAAACGCCGCGCTTTGCCTCGACACCAAAGCGAAGAAATGGAAATATAAATTTAAGTAAATATTTCATCTCCTCGAGTGGGGATCGAACCCACAACCAGTCGGTTTAACAGCCACACTTAAAGATAAAGGTAAGTTGTTGAAATAAAACTTTGAATATATATTTATGTATTCTATATGAAAAAAAAACATTTAATTGAAACATAAATTAGATTCAAGCATAAAATTCTTTTAAAATTGCAAGAAATATATTCACGAAATAACAGTATTTTTATTTATCATGTGTCCCCTAGTTAGTGTTACTACCGAATTAGGGGGATCCTAGATATAAATAGATCTTAGATAATTTAAATTAAAAGGTTAAAACAAACAATTAATGTATTTATTAAAGTTACTTATGATCGAAATTCGGTATACATTTTGTTCACTTAAATTCGTATATTACTATAACTAACTAATTTTTAAGCTAAATTCGTATAGGTATACGAATGAAACTTTGCTTTTTATATTTTTTTTATTTATATTTGTGTACTTTTCGAATATACATGATAGTTAATGTACTTAACATAATTTAAAGATGACTAAAAAAACAGAAGTGCGGAAGTTACCAAAATAAGTAACACAAGATTCCTCTACATTTCATTATTTTTCCCAAGTTCATGACCAAAAAAATCGACGTAAAATCAACACAATTCAGTGGCGTAGCTATTTAAATTATCTAAGATCTATTTGCTGCCTGGTGCAGCTCAGGACTTGTTGCCCTTTAATCAATCAAAATAATTTCAGATTTCAAAACACTGTACAGTAGATATATAAATTTTTATTTCTTCAAAACTATAATAACTATACATAAGTTACAACATTAGATTTTGGTAAAAATTATAGCAAAAATTTAAAAACGGACATTACGCGCTTTTTGAGTAGCAAAGTCATTAATTACATTTTCAATATCAATAGTATCGACTAGTTCATATTCGATTTCTCATTTTTCTTGTACATTTCTTGATTTTTGATTGAAAAAAAAATAGAAAAATTGATCGTAGACTTTGATGCCCCTTTTCTTTTGATGCCCGGTGCGACTGTACCGCTCGCACCCCCCCAGCTACGCCACTGAGACAATTCCATTGTATTTATTAATATTGGTTGTCTTAGTTTTCTTATAAATCTAGGAAAAGTTAAAGATTTTTTTTTAAGAAAACACAAAATACAAAGCACAAAATGGCGTACAAAAGCTATGGTAGACAATTTATAAGGCAAATAAATATATTCTTCAATATAAGTTTATTTCCATTATATAAGTTCGTAATTTTATTTCCTAATTAATCAGAGATACCAACAGGAGTTTCAAATAATGAGACTTGAATTTATGAGCTTTTATAGTTTGTATAAAAACTATAATGTCGTTAAGCTGATCTCATCTTAATTTTTTTATTAAAAATTAAAACCTTTACATGTTAATGTTTTTAGGGCTCCGTAACTTTTAAGAAAAAATGGAACTTAAATAAGATCAATTTGTTGTCTATCTGGCTGTGTGTCTGTCAAGAACCTTTATCACAGGAACGCTCGGAGATATTTAGTTGAAATTCAAACTATATAGTAGATCTACGGCCTCATGATTATTTATAAAGGGAATCAAAAATTCAGCAGCTAGCATCTACAGGTAGTACTTGTTAAGGAAAAAATCTAAAACTTAAATTCTACACGAAGCCTTGAAAGGGGGGCAAAATTTGGTATTAAGGCCGCTAGCTCAAGTGAAGTATCAGATGAAAGGGCTCTAGATAAGTTAAGCTTGAATTTTAGAAAAAGTTTTCAATTTTTATTTCCTTCCAAGAGACCTTCAATTTTTATACGGAACCTTGTTGTATTGTATAAATTTTATTCTAAAATAGGCCGCTATTATATTTATTTTATTCTAAAATAGGCCGCTATTATATTTATTTTATTCTAAAATAGGCCGGTATTACAAGTACAAATTTAAGTAAAATTTAAGTTTTCTTTAACTTAATGTTACGAAATTAAAACTTACGGAGAAGAAGCAATTGATATTATACAAAAATACTATTTTTTAAATTGCATCTGCAATTACTAAAATAATTTTTATTTTTCGTAATTTCCTAGCACTCCGTTTGGCTTTCTGTAACGCCACCTGTGAATCTATGGAATGTTATGGTGCTTCATCGTGTAAAATTAAAGTCCTCCAACATCACGTTAATCTTGGAAACATCTTAACCGATTTAAATGTAGTTTTGACTGTATGTGATAAACTTCTCTTAAAAGTTAGTTAGTATTTTGTTTTATTTCTGTCGATTCAGAAATAAAAAAAGTTATATCAATATAAAGAATTGCTTGCGAAAATTTTGCTACAAAATGATTGTTTTATTGAATTTGCTAAAACTTCAATTATTAATGTATGAGATATTATCTTTAAAATTATAATGTTATTAGATCACGAAAGTAAAATAAATCAGATTCAGAGAAAGTAAATAAATAAATACAAGCGGGCGAAGCCGCGAGCGGGTCGCTAGTGATAAATAGAACCAGTGCAATAAATGAAACAACGCTTTATTTATTAATTGTATATTTGATATCAAATCTTATTACATATAACACAGCTTAACAAATTTTAAATATACACTAAACTAGATCATCATCGAGAGTAGCTATCGTGAGATGCGAGTGAGATCCGATCGAAGTTTGATTTAAAAGAGCACGAACATGATACAAAAAAAAACGTGAAATATTTCTTATAAATAAATATGCGAAAAAATAAATAACCTTATAGCAGTAATAGGCCAAAATATAAAAAATCTTAATTCAATAAATTCGGCTGAGATATGATTTTGAAATAAAAGATCATTTTCATTGTCATTTGTGAACATTTTGTGTTCGTAGATATGTTAACAGTACCTAATGTAATGTATATGTTTTCATATAAAAAATGCGCCTTTTTTGTTCCTTTTATATATTATTTTGTCTAATTTTTACTATTTCGATATAGTGTTTAAAAATAAGCATCTTGTTTTGCATCACGTGCACCCAGAAAACATGTTTTTATTATATAAATTTTATTAATATGGTAAATACATTATAAACATTTCAGAATAAAAAATGCATTACAAAAATAAAAAAAATAACAATTAAGAAATCCGAATGAATAAGTATTGTTATTTAAAAAGGGCACAGAATATACATCAAAAGTAAAATATGAGATTTCGTATAAAATATTAATAAATTTATAGTAAAATGAAAATCCAAATATCAGCTTTAACAATATTTAATTTAATACACTACAAATACTATCCAGTTTTTTGTTATAAAAGTTTTGAAAAAAAGGTGAAAAAATTTATGTATAATTAAGTATTACATTTCGATGTCGACTAAAAAAACATCAGAAAAAAGCTACAGTAAAAAATGTTCCATAAATTGTATAAACTTTTTGCTTGATATTGATACGATTATATATAGAAAATATTTTAGTTTGCACATTGACTATTCGATTATAATTCCTGTAGACATAATGTGGAAATATATATTAATAAAATGATCCACTCGAGATATAAGAAATATAAGAAATTTGCTTAATTTATTTTAAATTTATTTCTGGCTTTGCTGGAGCCATTATGACATATTTTAAACCTGTTTTTTATGAATTTTTAAATATTTTTCTTAGATGGGTTTTAAATTTAATACCAAAGTGCTATACACTTATAAACTACAGATTGAGAGTAGATTTGATTATAAAGGAAACAAGATTACGAAATTCAACATGCAAACTATTATAAACATATAAACACGTAACTTAACGCTACACATCCAATAAACAGTACCGAGCCACTACACACATTACACAAGATATTGTCATTTTAATACAACTACTCGGACGTCTTTGATATCATCTAGCTGACGCTCACATTCGGAAATATTCAACAGCTAAATTAAGAAAATAATAATATTATTATTTATTATCAAAATGATTGGAAAATTAATTATTTTATAATTTCATATGATACAATTTTTTTTTTATAATTTCATAGATTAAAAATTTATTGATGTCAGTTACTCCACGCGTATGAATATGATATGATATATATATATATATATATATANATATATATATATATATATATATATATATATATATATATATATATATATAAATTTAAATAATAAATGTTTTTATGTAAATGAAGTACGGCGCAATAAAAACTAAAAAAGAATGGTTTTCATAATAAAATGTACTTCAATAATATCTATCTAAGAGTTCGTGGCAAGTTTGTGCAAGCGGAACGTAAATGCTATCGCTATACTAAACATTTGTAAATTAAAAACTAAATTAGTTTATTGCTAATAAAAAACGATATGATGTAGGTCAGATATGCTCGAACTATTCTAGATATTCATATTTTGGTCCGAATTGTCATGTTTTGTTCATTTAAAATTAGAAAATATTCTTAAAATTATAACATAAAGTTATTGAATTTAAAAAGGAAGTGTCAGAAATATCATTTAAATCGTGTACAAGTGATATAGATAATAGTTAATAATTTAAATTTATTGTTTATATGTAAAAGATATATAAACAAGAAGTTAAGTGAGATATAGTAAAAGTTAGAACTAACATATCTTTCTATAGAGAAATGTATTATTAAAATATTTATTTCGATTCATAGATAACTATTGGTTATAGAATAAGTTTATATTTAATTTACAAAGTGTAGAGTTACTGGCAGCTCTCTTGTTATTTTTATCTTTTAAAGGAACTAAAATTAAACAAAAATAAACTAATAGATAAAAGAAATATATAAAAAAAATAAGTAGAATTAGTTTAACCGTAACGTTTAAATATAAAATAACGTTATAAATATTGGTAACGGTAAAGATATTGCCTTACACTAAACCATTGAATGTACAAATGTTATTCTAATATTTACATAACGCCAAACACAACAAACACTCAAAGAAACATCGATTTGAGGCAAGAATCGAATCACTGCTGACGTCGGATTTTATAATTAATTTACTATTTAACTTTAATTATCACTTAAGTTAGATAGTAAATTACTTAAGTTTATTTTTTAAATGCTCTTTTTAAGCTATGTGGTGCAATAATGTGCTTTAAACGTGAATTCTAGATATCGATTTGTGTGTCTTATTGTTTCTTTTCCATATTTTTTTTCTTTATATAATTTCTCATAATATTCTTCTTATATTTTTATAAAAGAAAAATATTATTTCTTACAGTTTATGACAGTAGGGAAATATTTTGTAGTTCAAAATACGACGTCTAGTCAATACAATCAAAGATCAATATTACTTTTCGTAACGCTTCTACAACTTATATTCGCAATTGTTTATTTTTATAAATTTAAAGGCTTAAGTATAAGAGAAACAAATTAAAGTTTTCTTTTTCTATTTAAATAGTAAATTGTGCGTTACGAAATTAATAGTAAGTAAAGTAAGTAAAGTCAGACATAGCGATTGGTAAAATACGGCAAAAAACGGCAAGTTCTTGTAAATTATCAGTTTTATAATATTATTTAATAAATCAGCTTCACGCTGTATCCCGCACACAGCAGGGTAGGTAGAGGGAACCTAGTATTAAGACACTCCGTTCCCCACTTTCTGCCGAATTCTGGAGGCATTGCGTGTTGAGTGGCAGAACTCAACGCCGCGCTTAACCTCGACGAATTATTTAATTTATAATATTACGTGTAAACCTATTCGTATAGTGTAAAGGTAAAATTGGTATTTATATTATCGTCTTTATATAGACGTTAAAAGCGCTACTATATGAGATTTCATATTATAAAATTTTTATTCAGCGACTGGCTGAAAGTTTGTTCATATCGAAATTTCTTAGATTTTCATAGAGACATCATTTCTTTTTAAAAAGACTTTCAAAATAAACAAAAGTTACAGTTGAGTATTCATTACAGTCTTGTTTTACTGCTCTTTGGATATTTTAGAGAGCATATGTCTGTTTCTTTGCTCTTTTAAGAGCAAAAAAAAAAAAGTTTTAGTAACAATTTTGAAATCTTATTTGTATATATTGTAAGTATAAATTATTACGTTCAGCTTTTCGTCTTTTATTTTGCTAGGCTCAGCTTTTACATGTAATGGCAAAAGTTAGTGAGTATACGCTCAAGCAACACTAGTTTGTAACAAAATCTAGTTCAATACGAGAGTGTCAAATCTCCATTTGTGGAGATAACGTTTCAGTGATCCCTTATCAAATCACCTTTTTGCTGATAAGACCAATTGGAATCGCAATTGTACATTTTTTTTGGTACACTCAAATACATTGATATTTGATATATATTAATATACAAATTCAATACATTTCAAATATAACGCTATTTTATGCAGATTTAAAAATTACGATTTACGATTCCCAAAGGGCAAATTGCAAAGACTCTAGAATATAAGATTCTAGAATCCAGACCACAAGTCCTAAGACAATTGTTTTTTGGAAAGTAGGACGGCACATGTGTATTAACATAATTATATTATAGCAGGCCTCGATCCAGCTCCTTTCGCAGCATCCTTGTTAACTTTAGGACATTCTCGTCGATTTGTCCGGAAAATAGAGAGTCTAAGAGCTCTCCTCTCGACGCGAGAGCAAAGACACCGGCAAGTCGAGACACTGACTTGTCGGACAAGTGTCGCTCCACTACTGATCTGAAAGTGAGAGAATATTATATAATAACTGATGTATAAATGGGCAAATTTTGTAAGTATTTTTTTTACTTACAAATAAAATTACTGAACTTAATTAATAATATATAATATTTATCGTATAAAAATTATAATACAATTATATAAAATAAGCTTTCTATAGAAGATATGTATATGTATATTATTTGTAGTTATAGATATATTTATGAAGTACAAATCGTGCTAACATTCCTTTAACTCTCTGCCACACTCTCTCGTTTTCACGTTGCTAAGACACTCCGCTCCCCATGTGCCACTGAATTATAGAGTCATTGCCTGTTAAGTGAATTCCGCATTCAACGTAGCGCTTTGGCTCAAAACGACAGCGAAGAAACGAAAATATTAAATAATTTACTACCGATATACGAACGGACTTGTGCCCCTGCGGCTGCGCCAGGACTGGCCTCTACAAATTCAAATCCAAAGTATTCTTTATTTAAATAGATTATTATTATAAGCACTTTTGAATCGTCGATTGAACATATAAACAAAAAAAGCTGCCACCGGTTCGGAAGGCAGTTCTGCTAAGAAGAGCCGGCAAGAAACTCAACAGTTGCTCTTTTCAAAGTCAATGGTATAATTCAATTATTACATTATCTGGCAACTATCCTGGATCACATTCAATATACATTAATCCCATACATGGTTATCCTCTAAATATTCTTTAGTATTTTTTTTAAAGATACTTTATATTGTGGTATTGGCAAACTTAGAATACGACTACGACTTCTAAAACGTGTAAAACAAAAGTTTCCTAAAAAAACCGGCCCACAAACACAACAACACACTGGCCTAAGAATTTAACAATAAAAAGAAACGACTTACTTGAGTGATTGATGTGACTCGCGTAAAGCATCCTGTAGAAACCCTCTATCATAAGAGAAGTCCACCTCGCAAAACGATACTATCGCCATTAATACCGTCTGGAAGCAAATAAAATAACTTCTTAGCAATAAATCAGCTTCACGCTGTATCCCGCACGCAGCAGGGTAGGCAGAGGGAACCTAGTGTTAAGACACTCCGTCCCCCACTTTCTGCCGAAATCTGGAGGCATTGCATGTTGAGTGGCAGAACTCAACGCCACGCTTAACCTCGACACCAGAGCGAAGAAATGGAAATATAAATTTAAGTAAATATTTCATCTCCTCGAGTGGGGATCGAACCCACAACCAGTCGGTTTTACAGTCACACCTCGTGTCGCTGCGCCACGACTGGCCTCAGACTGGCTTCTTAGTAAGTATCGGCAAAATTAATTGAGTTTATTTAGAACAGACGAAGCTTTCGTGTACGCTGTTAAATAGGTTAAATATGTATACAGGGCAGTCGTGGCGCATTGGAACAGTGTGTGCACTGTTACCGTGACGGTTGTGGGTTTGATTTTCACTCAAGTTAAAGAATAATTATATATTTTTATTTTTTAGCTCTGGTAACAAGACAAATCGCGATGTTGAATTCAGCACTATACGGAATGTGTTGAAAATTGGGCGATGCGTGGGGAACGAAGTGTCTAAACATTAGGTTCTCTTTGCCTACCCTGCTTTATGCTGGATACAAGCTTGATTTTTAAGGAAGTTAAATATATATTCTTCAATGGAGATTGAAACAAACAATAGTGAACCTTAATTTACAGTCAACTTTAATGTAAATAATGTGCTTATACTTAAAATCGACTTTGATTTCTATTTATAATTATGGATCAATATGGCAAATGCTTTTCTATTCGAATGTTGTTCCAAGAAATGTAAAAATAATTTAAAATTATTTACAATTCCTCGGTCTAATTAAACTGATTGATAATTTATTGGTTGGAATCTGTTTTAATTAATTTAATTACGAATGAGAAAACAAAAAGAAACTAAGAATTTAGGTGTCAACAAAGAAGATTTTATTAAATAAAAATCAACTTTACGTTGTATCCAGCACGCAGCAGGGTAGGCAGAGGGAACCTAGTGTTAACACAGTCCGTTCCCTACTTTCTGCCGAATTCTGGAGGCATTGCGTGTTGAGTGGCAGAACTCAACGCCGCGCTTAGCCTCGACACCAGAACGAAGAAAATGGAAATATAAATATTAATAAATATTTCATTTCCTCGAGTGGGGATCGAACCCAGAACCAGTCAATTTTACAGTCACACTTTGTGCCCCTGCGCCACGACTGGCCTCTTCTATTAAATGTATGTATTAAATATATAAATGACACATATTAAATAAACTATAAATATAAATAATAGTTCAACGTTTCGGGAGTTAGTGAGTTCCCTTTTTTAAGGATAAAGGTACATGATTGACCTTTGGTCTAGTAAACAAAAAAAAACAAAATTAGAATTAGAAAAGTAAAAACGATAATTCTATGTAGTTTTACAGTAAAATGATTAATAGAATTTTTCATATATTTAGGTAGCAAAGCCAAGGCATATAAGAAACACATACTAAATTGTAAATATTGAACTTGGCTTCCATTTTCCATTTTTGTCTCTCATAGCATTTGTAAAGTAACTCACATGAAATTTAGAACGGAAGGCGGCCAGGGCGCGTTCGTCGGCGGGCGAGAGCTGGCCGTGCCGCCGCAACACTCCTATCTTGACCGCCGCTTTGATCACGTGCTTGACCAGCTTCTCCGCTTCTCTCTTCTCTACGCGCTCGCGTAGTACACACAAGAACTGAAAAAAAATTGTGATTTGTCTAACAATTTTGTATACAAAAAAATAAGGATTAAAATTTGCATTTTAACCGTAATTATGGTATTATTGAATATAAATACATTCAATAATACCACAACACATTATATTTACCTAATAATATATTGCTCCGAAAAATAAAAAATAACCAATATATCTAGATACGCCCGTGGGGATAATGACTCACTCGCACAAACTTAAAGTTACTTTGACTAAATTAAATTAAATCAAAATTAAATCAGCTTCACGCTGTATCCCGCACACAGCAGGGCAGGCAGAGAGAACATAGTATTAAGACACTCCGTTCACCACTTTCCGCCGAGAGTATTGCGTGTTGAGTGGCGGGACTCAATGCCGCGCTTTGCCTCGACATAAATGTAAATAAATATTTCATTTCCTCGACTGGGGATCGAAGTCGATTTTTCAGTCACACTTTGTGCCCCTTCGCCACGACCGGCCTCAACTACTTTGACCCAAGTTCAAAATGTTATCATCTGATTCATGTTGTCTAATAACGATTTTGATTGACTGCCTTACGAAATCACACAAAATATTTTGGCTTATCTAAAACTTTGCCGTTTTAGTACAAAATAATATATTATACATAAATAAACAAAAAAATAATACCTGGTGCTGAGTGGTGACGACTTCCACCACTCAACACGCAATACTTCCAAAATTTTGGTGAAAGTGGGGAACGTACACTACGTTGACACTAGACACTAGATTCCCAGGGTTCCTTTGCCTACTCTGTTATGTGCGTGATGCAGCGTGACGGAAGAAGGGGAAAAGAACAATAATAATACCTGATCAAGCAGCTTCGCGGCGTGTTCATCCAGCACGAGGGCCCGAGCGCTGGCCGCGCCGCCCACTCGCGACAGGAACTTCTTCTGCGCCCGCAGGGAGATATCGCGGGCGCACCACGCGCCGCCGTCCATCGCTGGAGATTATAAAATAACTACTTTTAACTTTAGGGATTTTTTTTATAAATGATTAATGGACGTAATATGGACATTATGTGTGTTTTAACTTTGTATTCAACGTTAAAAAAGTCCTACATATACATAGATATAGACTCTGGATCGGAATCAGTATTTTTGCACATAATTATTTATTATAATTGCATTACAAAACTATAATAAGGCCTTCTTGGCCCGGTCACATAAGGCTTTAACTGTGGGTTTGATTCCCAATATTGACTTCTAGATGAATAAAAACTATTTACGATACAAATTAAATGATACCTTTTTAAAGAAATGTCTATTTTTAAATAACAACCTTAGCTTTACCGTCTTTTTCGACATGTGCGTGACTTTACGCAATACGTAGTCTACAGAATTTATCTCAATTCGCTACGACAATGGCCAATTTGATTCTAATTTAATCATTCTGATGTAGTACAGGACTCTACGCAGCTCGCTTTATTGTACAAAAGTATACGAGAAAACAACAGTCTTACTTACAAAAAATATGTATATAAAATGTACTTTTTTTGCAGCTTCACGCTGTATCCCGCATGTAGCAAACTAGGCACAGGGACCCTAAAACTCGCGTTCACTCGCACGTTTTCCAATTTCCGCGAATTTGTTGTAAATAATAATGTACATAAATTTCGTAATTCGGTATAAAGATATATTTTTCCGTTTTCCTTTATTTCAAGACATCCATATTAAATCGTAGAACCCTACTGTCACTTATGCTGTAATCAGACTCGACAAATACTTTACACACAATAGTTCTTATATAAATATTCCCTCGAAAGTGATTTCAATCTATAATCGTCGTGTGAATTCAGACATTAAGTTACTACTGAACTACTGCTCCGTTATATAAATATATATATATTGAAGCGCCATAAAGCAATCGTTTGGTAGAAAATATATTATAATTAGTATATTATCGTTAATTTAAGAAATGAGAAATGATTACGTCGTGGCGGTTATAGGTTCAATCCCCATTCGAGTTAATGATTTATTGTCTTAACACTAGGTACTCTCTGCCTACTCTGCCGTATGCGGGATACAGTGTGAATTTGTTAAAAAAATTCTTTAAGAGCATATCATAAATAAAGAAATTATGTATCATTTACGAAATTAAAAAATATATATATATTTAACTGTTATTTATGGTAATTATTCCAATTAGTTGATCAATTAAAATACCATTTAGCCCAATTTAGTTACAAGACTTGTAATTAATACTAATTTGTTTATCAATTGGGTCCTTTGTGAAAATTTCAAAAATATTTTTTGTAAGTACATAAGTTACTCTTAAAAAATACAGTAATATAGCATTTTCAAGTATATATAACCCATTTTCTCACAATAGAGACGCTATCTTTAGTATATTCCACAACAAAAGTAAAATAATATTTTTATTATAAATTTTAAAACCAAAACGAATATTAATAAAATAAACATAAAATATTGTAAAATAAATTTAGAAGTGATTATATATATAGCAATAGTTTAGCTGTATCTTCACATCCCGTATGGTCTAGTGGCTAGGATACCTGGCTTTCACCCAGGAGGCTCGGGTTCGATTCCCGGTACGGGAAATATTTTTGTGTTAAACTTTTTACATTTTTATTTTTATATTGTAATTTTTGATCATACGTTTATAAAAAAACAGGATTTATTTCTTATCCTTAAAATAATATAACTTATTATTTAATATTTTTTTAAGAATCGGACATTTCAAATCTAAATGAATTATTTAATCGAAGTAATTCATATTTGTTTAGCTTCACGCTGTATCCCGCACATATCGGGGTAATCAGAGGGAACCTAGTGTTCTCTATTAAGATATAAATAATTAATCTATTTATTTATTTAGCATTGCTAGTACTACATTAGTATTTTGTCACTTAATTAAAAAAGACCACACGAGACCGGCGATAACATATAATTTAACTAAATAACTTATGAATATATTATATTTTTATCTTTTGTTAAAAGCATAAAATAAATTCTTGTTCTATATACATAGATTCTGTTAATAAAAAATGTTACAATCATAAAAAAAAATAATATAAACTAAAATTTTAAACGTATTAAAAAAAAATAAATGAAGAAACGCTTAAATGTACTTATTTATATCAGAATGAGGTCATACACCTTTTGCCAGGCCAGCTATAATGCGATTTTTATTTGCATATGATGAATTTACATCCCCGTGGTAAGGTTAACGACATTGAAACAGGTAAGGATAGAACCTAATTTTTGTTTCTCAGCTTAACGCTGCATCCCGCACATAGCAGAGAGAACCTGGGAACCTAGTGTTTAAACACTCCGTTCTCATTAAGACACTTCCGTTCTCCATTTTCTGCCGAATTATGGAGCCATTGCGTGTCGCGATTTGCCTAGTAGAGTGAGGAAATGTAAGTATTACATATTTTTGTGTCTTCTCTGAACCCACGACCTGTAGCTGTTTACAATCGCAGAACTATATCGCTTATTCATTACGTACATACTGTTATATTACAGGTTAAGACGACCCTACGTTCTTTTTTATTAAAAAATACATTATTTTCTAGTTAATGGAGTTGTCTGGCTGAATGACAGTTGTGAGTTTATTCTTCTTCGATAAAGCTTCTTCGTATATTTAAAAAAAAGGTCGAGAAATTGTAGCGTAGCTTTATATCTTGGCAGTAAAGTATTATTCACATTTATAAATAGTTAACTGTCCACTTTTTAATTTCAGATGTGAAAACTGAATTAATATATTATTTGCAATGATTCTGAATTAATGTGGTCCTAGTTTAAGAAGCGGAGAAGGAAAACAATAGAATGTACCTATACAATAATCATAGGTGATTAAAAAAAATTACCAGTAGCAGTCACATCACTAATAATGTTACAGAAATAAGAGATGAACTACACTTCTTTTTTTAATTTAAAACTAACAGTAAGAACGTTTTCCATATTGAAAAAAAAAAATATTGATCACAACTAGGTACTAATATTATAGCGTTTACAACGTAAACTGGTTCAAGAACATTTGGACATATTTGACGCAAGGTCGTATTGTAGAAATGTCGATAATTTATAATTATGTTATTGATTATATTTGTATTTAAAACCTTATAAAAATGGTGATCTACTTTTTTTTAGCTTCACCCTATTTCCCGCATATATCAGGGTAGGGAAAAGGAATATAGTGCTAAGACACTCCGTTTCCCACTTTTCGCCGAATTTTCGAGTCACTGTGTGCTTTGTATTGGCGAATACAAAACTAACGAAACTTATATAGACTTTTAATCTTTTATGGATGCTAGAAGCTTAGATAAGTATGATGAATTCGTAGAGCGTTCCAGGTAAGGTCATGATGAACTTAAAGAGTGTTCCAGGTAAATAATAAATAATTAATCATTGAAATAAATAAGAGGCCGGTCGTGGCGCAGCGGCACAAAGTGCAACTGTAAAACCGACTGGTTGTGGGTTCGATCCCCACTCGAGGAGATGAAATATTTACTTAAATTTATATTGACATTTCTTCGCTCTGGTGTCGAGGCAAAGCGCGGCGTTAAGTTCTGCTCACTGTTCCCCACTTTCTGCCAAATTCTGGAGGCGAATTCTGGAGGCTTGGGTGTTGAGCAGCGGAGCTCCGCCGCGCTTTGCCTCGTCACCAGAATGATAAAATGAAAATATTAGATATTTCACGTTTCTCTAACCCCACGACCTATAGCCGTTTACAGTTGCACGCTTGTAGCCCAAAAAATATAAATGGAAATATAAATTTAAATAAATATTTCATCTCCTCGAGTGGGGATCGAACCCATTGCCAGTTGGTGTTACAGTCACACTTTGTGCCCCTGCGCCACGACTGGCTTCTAAATAAATATTTTATTTATAAATAATGGCAACAATATAACACAAGTTTTCTTTATTGTAGTAAAATAACAAGAAAAAACGCTATCGTTCAAAATGAGTCATGCGATACGGGTTAATGTGGTAAAATTAAACAGTGACGAATGTCGTGCAAAGGCAAATTAAAAGAATTTATTTGTTAAGTTCTTTTATTTTTTATAAAATTAGCTAAGAGGCCGCCGTAACGCTTTGTGACGGTAAGCACGACGACTGTGGGTTCGAGTCCTACTCGGTGAAATAGATTATTTTTATTATTCCGCTTTGGTGAGCCACTTAATACACAATGCCTCGAAAATTGGACTAAAAGAGAACGTAGTGTATTGGCACTATGTCGTAATAGGTCGGCATATTTGTTCGTTCTAGTTGATGATATGAATGTGGATAATAAATATAACCACTTTAACCAATACTTATTTCTAATAATTATTTGGAAATGTAACCATAGAAATGATGCTGTAACTTTTTGCAACCACCCTGGTGTGTTGGACTTGAACGTGCTACTTTTGGCCTACTAAGCCTAAGAAAGTTACAAACAGCATGTCGCTGTATATGTATATATATTATGTAAATGAAATATGTGGGTTCAAATCTCCCAAGAAAAGTAGCTATATTGAAATTTATATTACGTTAGCCTATAACTTGGTACGAGAGGTTCCCGAAATTTAAGACGAAATCACCTCCTGGAAGTAGTACCAGGGACCCCTCCCTGGTACTACTTCCACCCCCGGTAGAAACAAACTAAAACATACGTTAAATCTTGTAAAGTAACTGAGTCATACAAGTTTTAATATTGTTTTACGCACTACAGATTATTAATTCATTCAACCATAACGTCTTTCGTTACATTTCTCATACTAAAAAAGTATACAATTTCTAGCCATCATACAAAGTGCGGTTAGTCAGATGCTCTATTACATATTTTTTTTCTATTAATGTTAAGTTAAACACTTCCGTTCCCTCCGTATGCTGAATTCTGGAGCTATTGCGTGTTGAGTGGCGGAACTCAACGCCGTGCTTTGCCTTGTTACCAGAGCGAGGAAATTAAAATGTCTCATTTCCTCGAATGGGAATCGAACCCAGAACCTGTCGCGTTTACAGTCGCACCCTCGTACCCCTGGCTCATGACTGGTCTCTACTACATAATCGATCAAAACCCCAATATTACTTTGTTTTTCCATCAAATTTCCTATACTGTTATAGGAACTATCATTTATAATAATCCATCAGTTTTTGAAAAGAAAAGCTGCTGAGTCAACCGAGTTCCTTTCTTCACATGTAATGAAGATTTATTATGTTAGATAAGGCACTGCAAAGTAAACACGACAGATAGTGGGTTCGATTCCCCCTCGAGGAAATTAAATATTTCATATTTTCATTTCTTCGCTCTCGGTGTCGAGGCAAAGCACTTTGAGTTCCGCCACTCAACACACAACGCCTCAATAATTCGACGGAAAATTGTGAACGGAGTGTCTTAACACTAGGCTCCTGCCTATCCTGCTACATGCGGGATTCAGCGTGAAGATGAAATGAAAAGACACTTAACAAAATAACTTTTATACCGAAGGTACTAGATAATGTAAATTTCGGGTGTGCGAATACATATAGTACCAGTTAGACGGAACTCGATAGCTATAGGTATATTAGCATATCGCGTGTTCTACCGGCCTTGGCTTGGTATACTCGATCTAATCAGGCAAAGTCAAGTTGACGGCTCACAATGTCATGTACTAAGGTCGTTCCCTGCCAAAATGCGGAAGTAAGAAAATGAAGGTTCCCAACGGTATCAACAGCATATCTTTTTTTATATAGCGGAGAACTTAAATATTTATGAGCTTTTGTGTTTATATAAAATAAAATATGTATAGAGCTGTTAAATAGAGAACATTGATAGTAAACCTAAGATAAAGCTGACAGCTCAGTAGAAAATACAGATCTCTCTTCCGTCATGGCGCAATCCACGGACGGATGTGGACTCGATTTTCGCTTTGGTAATAAGACAAAGCGCGGCGTTGAGCTCCGCCATTCAACACGCAAGCCAAATGATCAAGGAGATTTGTTCATAGCTATATTACAAATTTCATATGAAACAATAATTATTTCCTTTCTGTTAAGCTCTAATTGATTCTTTAATAGTATTTGAAACATAGTGGCGTCTTTATATTAAACTTCGTAAGAATTATTGTGATCTATGAATGTCTGATTTTAATTAAAATATTATAAGTCCAGTCGTGGCGTAGGGGCATAAAGTGTAACTGTAAAATCGACTGTTTGTGGGTTCGATCCCCACTCGAGGAAATTAAATATTTATTTATATTTTCATTTCTTCGCTCTGGTGTAAAGGCAAAGCGCAGCGTTGAGTTTCGCCATTCAACACGCAAAACCTCTAGAATTCAGCGGAAAATGTGGAACGGAGTGTCTTAAGATTAGGTTACAGCGTGAAGCTGATTTTTTTATAAGATATTAATTGAGGCTAGTGAACCAATTTGTGGGTTCGATTCCTGCTCGTTCGTTTAAAAGGCAAAGCGCGGCGACGCGACGTTGAGTTCCACCACTTAACACGCAAGCCTCAAGAATTCGGCGCAACGAGGAACGGAAGTATCGTAATTGGAACCGAGTGTCTTAACACTAGGTTCCCAAGTTACCTCTGCCCACCCTGCTATGTACGGGATATATCGAGAAGTAAAAAAATAGATAATCATGATGATGGTCAACTACGCAACATATCCTTGGCTGTCAATCAAAGCATATGAATTATAATTAACCACGAGTCACTCTAATTAGTACAACACCTACATTTATTTTAGATTGAGATCCCAGGGCCCCCAGACCTATGTCATTTAGGGTTAATAGCCTAATAAGTAGTTAAGATTGTATGCGTCCTTACCTCTGAAAGGGCCCCAGCTTTTCAGCGTTAGTGCCAATTTAAAGTACACGCTCACCTACGTTAAAGTAGAAACGCTCGTATTTAAATATGTTTTTAAGAATAATGTAAAAAAATATGTTTATTATAATATTACCAGACCCTTTACGTGGGTGGGCTGTTTAAAATTGGAGCAAGGAATGCATACATATGTAATTTTATTTTATATTACGAAGCTTTAATTTTATACATCTTATTTACGGACTATTTCAAGGCCCTTTACAAGCAACCATTCCAATCCGGCTCAATCATCTTCCCAGATGATTGAGCCTTTTGATTGATCTTTATTTGGTGCTACCTTTGACTTTTAAGTTAGTGAGTACGCATACTGTCTTAACTACATATTAGACTAACAGTCCTCAATATTTTAGCTTTGCTAAAATGGCGTAGGTCTAGGAGCCCTGGGATCTAGGGCTATTTGGTTATATATATAAAAACATAATTGATGATTTATGATTTTACTGGCTAAGGTGACGAGGAACGAGAAACGTGACATAATGTCGGTTTTTGTGGTCACGACGCAAAAAGTAAAAGCCTGTTTAAAATTTGCATTAAGTATTGAAAATTTTGAATCGTTTTTTGGGAACCTGTATTGCGACATAAAAAATATTAAGTAAAAAGCAGCTAGCGCTTTTAAGTTCATTGAATTACATATTCATGTAAGAATGTACATACATTACATATGTATATATTAGCATGTATAATAAATTTCATCTTTTATTTTAAAGAAATATTTTTTATGACTTGTTTTATTTAATCTTATAATATCACACACTCCTCTCCTCTACCTTTACCTACACCTAGTGACAAAATGGTGTAAATGGAAGGAAGCTACAGGTTCCTTGAACACACAACTCTCATAAACATTTCCTAAATGCGTTAATTATTTACTATTTCTTTTTATTATTATTATTATTATTTCTTACACTACAAACTCGTGGACCGTACGTTTTGTTAGCATACAATTATTAATCTTTTGTTATCTTATACATATTTATTGGTATCTAAGAAAGTATAAGAAATACTCTACAGCAAAATGAATAATGCAAAATAATTACAAGCATTAAGTATTGAGACCAGTCGTGGCGCAGCGGCGTAAGGTTGCGACAACGATTGTAGATTCGATTGCCACTTGAGGAAAATATTTAATATTTTCATTTCTGCTCTCTGGTAACGAGGCAAGGTGCGGCACTGAGTTTGACCACTCGACACGCCTCCAGAATGCGGTGGAAATGTCTTAATAGGAATGTATTCCTATTAAGACATTTCCACCGCATGTATTCTTAACATTTTCCTAATTTCTCTTTTGCTTTCCATTTATGTGCGGGATGCACCGTAAAGGTAAAAAAAATGGATACGCGCGAGTCGGGCTTGCTTATCGAGGGTTCCGTACAAAAATTCGAAGTCTCAAGATTTTTCTGAAATTCAAGCTTAGCTTATATATGGGTGCTTAGCATATCCATAAGTGTTCCTTTTTTTTTCTTAAAAGGTATGGAACCCTAAAAACGCAGTTAAATCCTAAAAAATAATAGCCTTAAAAGGCGGGCAAAATTTTGTATTAAATATATTGTTTAAGTAAGGTATCAGATGAAAGGGCTCTGGTAAACGTATCTTTTTTTAAAATAAGTAAATGCAGAAATTGGGTTTTTTTTTTCAGAAAATCGTCGGGCCAAAAATCTGAGTATATGGTTTGAATTTCAACCCGATATCTCTAAGCATATCTGAGATAAAAGCTTCCTTTTTTCCTTAAAAGGTACGGCACCCTAAAAATTACAAGCAATTACAAGTATACAGTATATATTCAAGTCTATTTATGGCGAAGAAATGAGGTAATGACTGTTATGGTCATAACCACTGATTCAATTGTTGTTTAAATGACCGCAACGGACCCAGTGTCGTTGGCTGGGGTCAATGACCTTGCAATAATTGCAACTATCTATAACAAGTAAATACTACACTAAGCCAAGAAATATTCTGTCTTGAGAGGTATTTTACGGTATCTGTCGATCGTTTTTAATAACTTATATCAGATTCACGCTGTATCCCGCACACAGGGTAGGCAGAGGGAACCTAGTGTTAAGACACTCCGTTCCCCACTTTCTGCCAAATTCTGGAGGCATTGCGTGTTGTGTGGCAGAACTCAACGCCGCGCTTAGCCTCGACACCAGAGCGAAGAAATGGAAATATAAATTTAAGTAAATATTTCATCTCCTCGAGTCCCCACTCGTTCCTTTTTTGTTACTTTGTCAGCTTCACGCTGTATGCTGCACACAGCAGGGTAGGCAGAGGGAACCTAGTGTTAAGACACTCCGTTCCCCACTTTACGCCAAGTTCTGGAGGCATTGCGTGGTGAGTGGCGGAACTCAACGCCGGACTTGGCCTCGAAACCAGAGCGAAGAAATTGAAATATAAATTTAAATAAATATTTCATCTCCTCGAGTGGGGACCGAACCCACAGCCAGTCGATTTTACAGTCACACCTCGTGCCGCTGCGCCACGCCTGGCCTCAATATTTTAATAACCTCTTAATTTGATTTATATATGATTACATAGATTTTTAATATATTGAAATAATAGTTTAATTTTTTGTTCTTTCATTTCTCTTTCCAAACAGATGTTGGTCATAAAGTAGGTTACAAGTAACAAAAAAGGAACTAAACACTAAAACAATTTATAATGATAAACCAGACGTTACTAAGAATACCCAGTGAGGCCAGTCGTGGCACAAAGTGTGACTGTAAAATCGACTGGTTGTGGGTTCGGTCCCCACTCGAGGAGATGAATTATTAATTAAAATTTATATTTCCATTTCTTAGCTCTGGTGTCGAGGCCAAGTGCGGCGCTGAGTTCCGCCACTCACCACGCAATGCCTCCAGAACTTGGCGTAAAGTGGGAAACGGAGTGTCTTAACACTAGGTTCCCTCTGCCTACCCTGCTGTGTGCAGGATACAGCGTGAAGCTGACAAAGTAACAAAAAAGGAACTTAACACTAAAACAATCATTATAAATCAGACGTTACTAAGAATATCAAATGGATGCGGGTTCCGTGATACTCTAATCTAAGTGATTATTTCATCTTAAATGTCAACGACACAGTAAATTGTGACGCTGATGACAATCGCGTTCTTAGAGACGATTCAAACGCGCTTAAATCTCAAATATAATATTATTTTAAGGTAGAAAAAGGTTTGTTTTTAATGAACTTACTTGGTGAAGGATGTAGAATATTTTCACTAAGAATAATATTTTAAGGTTCCCTTGTGTTTATTTGGGATGAAAGAATAATAGCGGGATAAATCAATATATTTATGCAGAAAAATCTCTTTTGTTATATATAGCAGTCGTATTTCAAAAATAAAAATGTTAAATATAAATTCCTAATAAATCTATTTTATTTGCCATAAAAGTGATTGAAGTGGCTTTCTTGTTTTGTTTATTACAATTCATTTTTCACCACTTTAGTAAACGCACAGCGTTATGAATTTGGTCAAGACGTAATAAGACATAAGACCAAATTCGTAATGTTTTAACACTACTTCCTTTCTGGCTCTTTCGCTTCAACGTGAGAAACTTAAAAATAAATAATAATACAGAAAGATTTTTTTAAATGTCTGTTTCTCATACAATATAGCCTATAATAAACAAATACTTCAACTGATTATAAATGTTCAGAATTTTATAAATATAATTTATAAATTATAATAAAAACAGTCTATATATTATAGTTAGTCTTACAAAATAAAGATGAAATACGATATTTTTATGGATCCAGGATTGAATAATTTACGCAACCCTACATCATAAATCATAATATAAGAACCTACATTATGTATTAATAGGTGAAGGAAGGAAGACTGAATTATGTTCACTACGTACATACATTACGAACGGGAAAAGCGAACACGATTTATCTAAGAAGAGCTTTAGAAAAATTAAAATAATTTTAAAAGAAAAAATCTTCTTGTTCCTTCGCTCTGGTGACGAGGCAAAGCGCGGCGTTGAGTTCCGCTACTCAAAACGCAATGCCTTTCCGAATTCGACGGAAAATAGTCGTCTTAACACTAGCTTCTCTCTGTCTATCCTACAGCGTGAAGCTGACTTTTTTATAGATTAACAAATGATTCCAAATAATAATTTTGAACTTTAACTATTTTAGCGCTACAATTTGAATTAAAACGAAACTAGAAAAGTTTAATAACTCAATATTGATATAACGTTGGACAAGGGCGAAACATGAAACATTACGTTAGCTTGTACTTGTACCTATATACATATATAATATACTGTTATACCAACACAGGAAATTGCCTCCCAGGGCCACCATTAACCCCTTGATAGCGGTACACTAAAATAAGCAGTTTTACATCAAGACCGACCATTTAAGGTTAAAAAAAGGTATTTTATAGTATATATTGCCTTCAATTTTGTTTAGTATTGTTTTGTTATGAGCTGAATACAATTCAGAAAACAGTTTTGAATCTTAAAAGTGGCTTTTAATTATTTATTTTATTTGTATCTCTTTGTATTTTATAATGTCTATAAAATATACTCGGCGGAAAGTGGGGAACGGAGTGTCTTAACACTAGGTTTCCTCTGCCTACCCTGCTGTGTGCGGGATACAGCGTGAAGCTTTTTTTATTAAATATACTTAGGCTGGTGACTGCTTGCTATGGTCATAATAGATATTCAATTTAAATGTCGTCGGCGCAGGCTCCGCAGCGTTTAACTGTACACGATTATAGGTTCGATTCCTACTTGAGAGAGAGTTATTTTTGTGTCCTCGCTCTGGTAACAAACAAAGCGACGAGCGAACAATTTCTCGAAAATTAGGGAGAAAGTGGTCTACGGAGTGTCTTAGCAATAGGTTCCCACAGTCTACCCTTATATGCGAGATACAATGTGGAGTTAAAAAAAAATTGTATCATACTCATCTCATGATGCCATCGTTGGTACACTGTAACGCGACGGTTCTGGGTTCGATCCTTACTCAGGGGAATTAATTATAATTTATTAATATTTTCATTTCCTTTGCTATGACACCAAAGCAAAAGCCTGGCGTTGAGTTCCGCCACTCAACTGCTATGAGCGAGATACAGCACGAAGCTGATTTTCTTTGTGTATGTTAAAATTGAGACAGGATAGACAGCTTTAGATATTTATGTAAATGGTCTTCCAAATTACACTCTAAGGACATTAAAGCTGTAATAATCAGACATCCGAAACTTGTTAACAAGTTAATCGACTTATTAAGTGTTACTTAATGTGTAAATAAACATAATGTGAACCATTATTTTGAGTTAAGATACTAAGATATTATTAAGATAAGTAGAAGAAAATCTAGTATTGTTTCTTTTGATTTAAAATCTTTTCTAATTTAATTTAATTTAGCTTCACGCTATATCCCTAGGGGTACCCCCCTAGGTGTATAGTAGTCAGAGAGAACGGAGCACCAAACGCTACGGTCCCAACATACCTCTTTCGCCTCATCTGCTGTCATCAACCTCTTCATAACATGTATGACTCCGGGCGGGTCCTCATGCTTTTGTACGTGACCTTCCTCCAGTATCTTTGATACTGTGTTTTCGAAGGTCAACCGAGGTCTACCCCTACCTATCTTAACGCTCACTTTTCTAACATAAATCTTTTTTTGCCATTCTTCCATCACTCATTCGTTCGACATGAATAAGCTGAGCACGTTCTTCTTCATTCTCACCGTGACATCCTCGCTAGTACCTGCCATTCTGTGTACCTCTTCATTGCGGATTCGATCAGCTAAGCTGACTCCGCATATCCTACGAAGACATCACATCTCCACGGCATTCATCTTTCTTTTATTCTTCTTCTGCAATACTCACGTTTCGCTGCCGTATAACAGCGTCGGTACCAACACTGCATTGTGTACGGCCAAATATGCAGCAGATGTTTTGCCGTCTCATCAATGCAGCTAAGGCTCCGTTAACGTTGTTACCAGCAGCAATACCCTTACTCTTACACATACTCTTCCACACGTACCCTTCCACATCCATCTCGTATCTTCCATGTCTACTGAACATACTTCCAAAATCTACTGAACACATTTCTAAAATATTTTCTTTTTTTTAATCAGTTTCACGTTGTATACACGGCGTCCCACACAACAGGATAGGCAGAGGAAACCTAGTTTTAAGACACTCCATTCCTCATTTTTAACCGAATTCTGAAGACATTGCGTGTTGAGTGGCGGAACTCAACGCCGCACTTTGCCTCGACATCAGAGCGAAGAAATTAAAATATTAAATATTTCAATTCCTCGAGTGTGACGATTCACACTCCTGTCGCGCTTACAGTCACACTTTGTGCCATAACTGATCTTAAAAGTTATTTTTATTATTTTTTTTGAAACCAAGTTATCAAATAATTTTTTTCAGAAAAAAAAAACAAATCGCGTAATATAATTCTAGAAGTTTAGTAGTAACACCCGAGAGCCAGTCATTAATATTCAACATGGAGTCATTGACCGCACTTCTAAGTTGCATCCTCGTGGTATCAATTTAATACTTAGCCGCAATTGCTGACAGTTCTCCTTGCCTTGTCTAATTAACTTGGGTGGATTTACCCCGGATAGATGAGAACGTTGACTCTGGTAGAGAACTTTACGCACGTAAATCTTTGACCTTCATTAAGTACTTACATATATTAAGAGTCAGTCAAGAAGTTTTATATTAGTGTTGTTGTATTATTTCTTGTTTAAAAAATAAATAATAATATTACTAATTACAGGCTTTATTCCGCATATAGCAGAGTAGATAGAACATAGTGTAAAGACATACCGTTCTCCGCCTTCGAGACACTTTACATTCTAGAGCTGGGAAAAGATTATTAATTAAATCTCGTTATAAAGCCTGGTTTCCAGCAGAGCGGGGCCATTAAGGACTACGTAGAAGTCGCAAGAGTAAGCTGTATATTTGTATTTTCACCAAAAATAATCGAGAGGAAAGGACCAGACGAGCAGAAACAGTTGAAATGAACTTGCTCAGTTAGAGAGGGCGGATCGAAGTAATTATAAAATACAATAGTCTTTGCTCCCTTTGCCCTTTTCTCTTTCTTGGTGGAAACCGTGCTTCAGTATGGATTTGAACTCTGGAGTTTTATTATTTAAAATTTACTTCGAAAGTCCTTTAACACTAAAACATATGTGTAGAGTGATTGACACCCACCACGCAATTTATCTAAAAAAGCTGAACGTGGGAAGAAAGGACTATCAAAATAAAAAAGTATCTATTATTTTGATTTACATATTAAGACTTTACTTAAAATAATAAGGGAACCGCATTGATAGAGAGAGAGAGAATTTCTTTTTAAAGTAAAAATAATTCAAACCTGATGTACGTAGAACTATACGTAGAGTAGGTACTTCTATCAACAACTATAAAAGCATTTGCATGTTAGGTGTAAACGCGGAACGCAGTCTTAAACATCACAATCCCATATGTATTTTATTTTCTTTTTTCCAGGAAATTTTCTTTTGTGTGTATGTAGGTTTTAAAACAATGACTTTAAATTACGCTTTTGTTAGATTCACACTGTATCTCGCAAGTAGAAGGGTAGACACACAGGGAACCTAGTTTTAGGACACAACATTCGTTTGTTTTAGGACACAACAACATTTGTTTCGCTGATTCCTCGTTACCAGAGCAAGGAAGTAAAAATATTAAAATTTCATTCTCACTAATGGGAATCGAACCCACAACCGGCGCGTTGGCTCGTACTCGTATTTAAATATTAAATCAATCGCATCATATGCTGTAGCAATTCAAATTATAAGCGTCTATGTTTTTCGACCTTTATCCTATTTATCCTATACTATTAACAATTTTAATTAAGCATTAAGAAATTAGATGAGGCCACATATTTATCATCCTAAATGTAATATCCCATGCCATGAACAAAACCTTCACATATAGGAGTCTCCAACCGACAGACGAGCTCATAAAATTGAATATTTAAGTGTGCTACACACACCTTACTCGGGAATAAATTGAATGTCAAACAATGTACGTATATAAGTACTGAGAATTTAGTACAAACTGCGGCGTTCAAGTTACAGTACAGGTACTCGATTTATACCTGTATATAGTAGTTAGTAGGTAGTGTATGAAAATATTGCGTGACCACAAATATTATCAAAGTCCCCATTTGCTCGTTTCCACGCTAACTGGTTCTATGGTAAAATATCTTTAAGTCTCAAGGGAACTTATGGGAAGGTATTTATATGAAAGTTATTAAATAATACTAGTGTTAATTATGATTTTCTTTCTTATTTCTCAGCTTTACGCTGTATTCTATATGTAGTCTAGGTAGAGGGAACCTAGTGTTAAAACGCTCCGCTCTCTACTTTCCGCCGAATTCTGAATGCATTGCGTGTTGAGTGGCGAAAATCGACGCAAATAGGCTCGAAACGAAAGTGACGAGGTGAATAAAATATTAAATATTTCATTTCCTCGAGTGGGAATCGAACCCCCAAACTGCCGCGAAATATTTTAGTTTATATTAAAAAGAAGTAAAACAACTATACTATGTTAAAGTTTTGCTAGATTTTGGTCTCCACACTTTGTACCTATAATTACTTATAATTACGAACAAAAGCGACAAAGGCTTGAAATAAAATCGTTTTCCACGGGTCAGTCGTAAAGCTGGCAACAATCGTTAAACTAACGCGTGCTTGTTACTAGGGCCCCAAACGTGTTGAAGGAAGAAAAGTATTATATTAGAAGAAAAAGAAAAGTATTATATGAGGCCGGTCGTGGCGCAGGGGCACAAAGTGTGACTGTAAAATCGAGTGGTTGTGGGTTCGATCGAACTTTGGACTTAAAGTTATACAAAATACTTTTTTTTATTATATACAAAATACTTTTTAATTATTTAATTACGTAGCCATATGATCCATGATGATTTTTCCATCCAAGCCACAATTTTGATCATAATTTTGAACTTTTCAATAGACATTTACAGTACTGTCGACGAGTCGTGGCCGAGCTGTCAGAAAGTTAGTTAAACTTATTCATCTGAGAAATAACGTATAATATATTATACATAGTATAAAAAATCTCAAAATCAAATCAGCGCAGCCATCTTAAGCTAAATTCAAGGCAGCCAAGACTCGCCGACCGTACTGTACCTAAACTATGTATGACGTGAATTCCACGCTACACTAACCATTCCATACAGGATTCCATACGAAACTCCATACATAATAAACATAAATGAAATGGCGACTGTATCCTAAGGTCACGATCCCGCCAGCCTTGTTTCTGATGACATTAACTAATTACCTTCACTTAATTAGAACGCGCCTAATTTATTATGTTAAACAGCCCTGCATACTTATCGATCAAGGTTTTTACTTAATAAGCCTTATGTTAATTGATTTTTTTTTATATTATTACATTCTAGATAAAGCGCGGCGTTAAATTACGGCACTTCAAACGCTATGTCTCAAAAATTATTCGGAGAATGAAGAACAACCGTAATACTAAGTTTCTGCTGCATATTTGCCAGGATTTGATGGTGTACTAATGCAGGCAAGAACAAATACCAGGGAAATAAAAAAAACAATATGGCATATAATACCTTAACAATTATTATATTAACACGAATATATTTTCAAGAAAATTTAATTCATGAATAATGTTATGAGCGAAATCAACAATTTTTTCAACTAAATTTAGATGTTATAACAACGGATGTGTTGATTGAAAGTATTCTAAAAATGTAATTGATTGAATACCGTTGCTCCACAGCGGTAAAGTTTGTAATTCAGATGGATCCCTTGTGTGTTCTCTCGATTCGGGAACCTAGTAATCCGGAAGAATTGCGGGTATATAAATAGAGGCAACATTTTAATATTCCTGTTATTCCCACAGTTAGCAAAAATAATATTTCGACAAATTATTTTGATGTGGCGGGACTCGAACCCGCGAATATGGACATCATCGGTCACTGGTTGGAGTCCCACTACGTTAAAAAAAATATGCAAGTTAAAATAAAGCTTTACTTTTATTTTAACTCAATAAAGTGTTATATTTTAACTCAACAACAAACCAAAAAATCTTAATCTTAATATAATCTTAATATTTAAAACACTGAATCCCTAAATCACTACGGTATATTATTAAGCTTCACGTTGTCTGCAGTATATAGGCAGAGAGAGCCTAGTGTTGAAACACTCTGTTCCCCACGCACCGCCCATAGATAAGACGTTGCGCACTAAATGGAGGAACCACTCGCTCTGGTAAGACAACATCAAATTGTCTTGTTACCAGAGCAAGGAAAATGAAAATAATTTATTCCCGAACGGGAATCGAATCTACAACGCACTCTAATTTCGTAATCTCATCCAGATTTCAATTTTATTTCATCACTTTCACAGTCTGAAGCTGTGCCGCTGCACCATGAAATATTATCGTATTTGAAATAGAAATATTTGACGTTTTGTTGATACAATTTATTTATTTTTTTTTTATCAGCTTCACGCTGTATGCCACACACAGCAGGGTAGGCAGAGGGAACCTAGTGCTAAGACACTCCGCTCCCCACTTTCTGCCGAATTCTGAAGGCATTGCGTGTTGAGGGGCAGAACTCAACGCCGCGCTTAACCTCGACACCAGAGCGAAGAAATGGAAATATAAATTTAAGTAAATATTTCATCTCCTCGAGTGGGGATCGAACCCACAACCAGTCGATTTTGCAGTCACACCTCGTGCCGCTGCGCCACGACCTGCCTCAGATACAATTTATATATAAGTAAAATGTTTTTAAGCCCAAAAATGTCAGTGGCTCGTGATTGAGTTTTCGTTTAATGTTAACACCAGCTGAAATGTATTTTAGCTTCTCTACCCCTTCAAATATACAAAAGCTCATATCAAAAACTAGAAGTTTTAAGAATTATTGAATAATTTATTATTGAATATCAAGAGGCCGTCGTGGAGCAGTGGAACAGCACCCACACTTTAACCATAGTACAATCAACTTTAAATGGTGGCAAACGATTAGGGCCCTAGCAAAACAAAGTTTGCGGTTAAGTTACGCCACTCAATATCGCGAATTCGGGCAAAAGGAGAACGAAAAGTATTAACACTAGGTCCTGTGCTTCCCCTGACATAAGCAGGATAACACGTAAATTATGAATATTTTAATTGATTTGAAAATTTCCATTTAGGTATATCTTAACGTATTTCTTTAACTCCTATATTACATCGATAACCATATACATAATAATACTCTTTTATAGCAAATAATGTATATTATAGATATATATGAAGCCAGTCGTGGCGCAGCGGCACGAAGTGTGACTGTAAAACCGACTGGTTGTGAGTTCGATCCCCACTCGAAGAGATAAAATATTTACTTAAATTTATATTTCCATTTCTTCGCTCTGGTATCGAGGTTAAGCGCGACTTTGAGTTCTGCCACTCAACACGCAATGCCTCCAGAATTTGGCAGAAAGTGGGGCACGGAATGTCTTAACACTAGGTTTCCTCTGCCTACCCTGCTGTGTGCGGGATACAGCGTGAAGCAGATTTATTTATTTATAGATATATTAAACGGTAAATAAACTTCAATTCAAGGTAATTATTACTTTTAAGGTAACTTGCAAATGTTAATAGAAACATTATACGCTGTAATTGACAGCCAGCAGTAATGCGCCATAAATGTCTTGAATAAATTTATAATGAAGGAACAACCATCTAAGGCTTTATCGATAAAAAAAAATATTAGAAGCAAGAAGAAGTTATTAGAAGGATCTAAGCAAGTTTACTCTACAAAGTGTGACTTACAGTTACGAAATATGAACTGTAAAAATCAATCTAAAATGGTGATCTAATCACCTTCTTCTATATTTGGATTCTTCTCCTGAAAGATAGAAAAGAATATAAGTTTTCCATAAATAAACTCCCTCTCAACTCAACGCCGCGCCATCGAATCCACAACCAGTCGGTTTTACAGTCACACTATGTGCCCCTGCGCGACGACTGGCCTCTGAAAATAAGAAGATACTAAAAAAATTATAACAGCCACGAGGCAACAAACTCTTAAACTTTTTTGTGGAATGTCTCCTTACTTTACGTCTCTAGAGCACAGATGCGCATTAATAATAAAGTTGTTCACTTGTTTTATGTAGTTTTTGAACTGTAAAACTTATGAAATTGAGAATAACAGATTTATTAAAAATGTCATTTAGCACCGTCTAATGTTTTTATCACAATTTTTAATTTTACATTCTTAAAAGGTAAGTTTATGGGTGTCCAATTTGGCCTGATGTTTAAATTATTTAATATAAATGTGTATATTTAATTCATATATCTATATGAAAATTCTGACCACAATACAGCAAAATGTTCATATAAAAATTGAAGTTTTATCGTAGAACGACCAGCAATAATTCTCAGTTTATAACGTTGACCACTACCCATTTGGTCCATTTTTTTCCAGTCTTTAGTTTCATATTGCGAAACTAAGATGCAGAGTAACTTTGAAAGTGGCTACTCCGCTAGCCTAGACAACAATAAACTTATTCACTTAGGCGGACACGTTTAGCGAAATTTGTTATATTATTTGGCCTTTATTTCTTTTAATATATTTTTTATTTATTTCATAATTTATATGTAAAATCTACAAAAGCTATCATGAACGATAACTATTTTCCATTTTTTAGCTTCACGCTGCGTTCCGCACATAGTAGGGTAGTCAGAGGGAACCTTGTAACCTAGTGTTAAGACACTCCGTTCCCATCGAGACGCTTCGGTTTTTGTTCGCCACTTTTATCGCCACGTGGTAAAAAACCTTAATTAAGTACAAATTTTTATTATTTGTTAATAAAATGAGCTAAGTTAACAATAAATCACACACTCTAATAAGAATAATGTGTTATATTTCTTTGTTGATATAATTAAGAATATTCAACACCTTCTTTTCCTCTGGCTATCAAAATGTAACACGCTTTTATTATTTATTAAGTGTTATATTTCTTATTAGAGTTAGAGAACAGATAATAAAAGTTTGTTCTTAAAAAGGTTTTTTCTTTAATTTTATTTTTAACTTTTTAGTATTTTTAATTCAAAGATTTTCAATTGAATCAAACGAGCCAAAATTCCGGAGTTACGGAGTTCCTATGGCCACCTTCTCCATCATCAGACCATATAGTATCAACGTACTAGTCAAGACGAATCAAACGAGCTCAAGCTCGATGGGGCTGTATCGTAATTCCTATGGCCATCCTCCAGCTCCATCATCAGATCAGCTCTATGTCATAATAATATCGCATTGTCATCCGATTTATATAATACATGCATGCAAAATTTCAGCTTAATCGGAAACCGGGAAGTGGATCAAATTTAACTTGCAAGATTTAATTACAGACAACGGGATAGGTGAAAGTAAATAAAACCTTGTAAAATATTATATATCCTCGAGTCGAAATAAAACTCACAACCTATCCCATTTACAATCGCACACCTGTACCACCACTGACAACTACTATACTAATTTGTAATGTATCTCCAAATTCAGGTTCCCAATTCTCACAGTTAACCAAGGAGTAATTTAATAGTGTTATTCTTAAACCAGCTAATCGGGTTAGGATACTTGTAACTTCAGAATGTGGAACGTATAGTCTCCTTGACACGGCTGGCCTGCTTCATACATTACTTAGTATCCTTAAATTAGACATTGTACAAAGATGATAAAACAAAAGTTATTATTTCATATTAAATGTATGTTAAAACAAAAATTCTGCTGAAATTGCGTTTATTTAAGGTGATATTATCAAATCGCATAGAGGTTACTGTGGCGAAGTGGGACGAATTCTGATTGTAATCGCGATGGTTGTGAGTACGATCTCTATTTGGGGAAATTAATCAATTTTTTTGCTCCGTTTTGCGAAGATAGAACGCGGAGATAAATCCCATTTGATACGTGAGGTCTCGAATTTAAAATCAAAAAGGCGGAGAACACCAGGCTGACACTAGGTTCTCTCTGCCTACCGCTCTATATATGACATAAAGCGAAAAACTAAAGAAAAAAATATAAATCACAATACTGTCTGTCACATTGCGTCTAAAATCATAATAGGATATTAAAATAAAAGAAAAAATCACATAATATACGTAAAATGAAATGACGAACCTGTAACAAATATATTGGAAAAGGACCTAAAAGTAAATAGTTTCGTCGAAAACATCTTCAAGCAGATTTCTAAATGCCTATTTATATGCGGGTATTCCCCGAACAAAAGGGGTGGAAATTAGATTTTTGGAGTCAACAATATAATTTGTTGTTTTTTTTTGAAGATACAGGCGATTCTATACGGTCATTCCTATAGTTATGTAGTGAAGATGTCAAAAAAATTAAACTTAAAAAAAAATCGCTTTCTTTATATATTATACTATATACTAATATTTAACTTTCGGGATGTGAAATGTTTGATTTAACGAAATTTCTTGCTAGGCGTGGGAACCATTATTTTATCCCGAACGGGTTTCAAATCCACATTGATAATATTTAGATATATAACCAATCCCAACTGCGCCACAATGGCCTAAAAAATATCAAAACAATAAAAATTACAGCCAATTTAAAAGAAAAGACGCTCATTGTCCTTTGATTGTCCTTGTGAAGACTTACATTTCTCGAGCACTGAGGCAATCTGGGCAAATATTTTTTTCCACATCATTAAAACTTTTCTAAGAAATATATTATACAACTGCTGCTATATCAAAGCGCATTCGGCCTTCGATTATTCTTTTAAAAAGCGTTGTCATGGCAATCAGTGGTCGGTATAAATAGTATTTATTAGTCATGAGGTCGTCGTGGCACAGTAGCACAGAGTGTGACTGTAAACAAGACAAGTTGTGGGTTCGATTCCCATGTGGATTCTCTCGAGAAAATGAATCCCGCTTTATGCGGGGTACACAGTCAAGCTAGATAAAACTATACAGAATATTGCACAGATATAGAAAAACTAAACTGATCGTCGTCGTATAAATGACTAGTCTCTTACACGGAGTCAATTCAAACATGAATACTGTAGTTCCTCTCTTGAACAGGGAAATTTGCAAAGTCACGCTACTGAACTCGGCTAAGCGGTAGAAGTTAGATACGGCGTCCGTAAGATACTCAAGTTTCATATTCTAGGTACGTTTTGTACTAAAAAAAAGATTTTTCACAGAGTGAAACATCTGCTTCACGCTGTATCCCGTATATAACAGGGGAGGCAAAGGGAACCTTGTGTTAAGACACTCCGTTCCCCACTTTTGGGAGTGGCGGAACTTAACGCCGCGCTTTATCTCGACACCAGAGCGAAGAAATGAAAATATAAATGTAAATAAATATTTAATTCCCTCAAGTGGGGATCGAACCCACAATCAGTCGATTTTGCAGTCACACTTTGTGCCCCTGCGCCACGGCGGCCACGTTTATACTAAATTATAATATATTCAGTATTTTCGTAAAAATAAATATTTTTAGCTTCACGCTGTATCCCGCACATATCCAGGGTAGGCAGAGGAAATCTGGGTATATAGTGTTACTCCACTCCCATTAAGACACTTCCGTTACCATCGTGGCGCAAAAGCACAGGACTGTTAACGCGGCAGTAGTGAGTTCGATTTTCATTTGTGATAGTAAATAATTTTTATCCCCACGCTCTGGTAAGAAGATAAAACGCGGCATTGAGTTCCGCCACTCAACAGACAATGTGTCCAAAATTGGGCGATGCGTGGAGAACAGAGTGTCTTAGCGAAAGGTTCCCTATGCTTCTGCTATATACTGGGATACATACAAAAAAAAACTTAAAAAAAATAAAGTAGCAACGAGATCTATAATATATATAAGACATTTCAGTTAAGACATTATATAAATCTGAAACGGCAACCAGAACGGCACCAAGGACAACCACGCCTGTACCTTGACCAGCGGAATCAGGGCGGCTGTAGGTGCAGTACAATTTGTTTTGTTACTGTATTTCTATAAAACTCGAATGCATCCAAATACATTATTAACTAGAATATATTGCTGGCATTTAAAAAATATATTATGACCTAGATTTTCGCTATTTTCTGTATGACGTAAGTGTATGATAATATGGTAATTCAACCGTAATAATAAGGCTTCAATTTTGTAATTTTTAATTAATCAACGATAATCTGAGGCCAGTCGTGGCGCAGAGGCACAAAGTGTGACTGTAAACGCGACTCCACTCCACTCCACTCGAGAAATGAAATATTTTCTTATATATATATATATATATATATATATATATATATATATATATATATATATATATATATATATATATATTTCCACTTCTTCGCTCTAGTGTCCACGCAGAGCGCGTCGTTGAGTTCCGCCATTCAACACGCAATGCCTCCAGAACTTGGCGGAAAGAGGGGAACGGAGTGTCTTGACACTAGGCTCCCTTTGCCTACCCTGCTGTGTGCGGGATACAGCCTAATTCTTATTTTTTTTTAAATTATGGGAAATAGATTAATATTGAATTTGATTTACGAGACCAGTGGTGGCGCAAAGGCACAAGTCTGACTGTAAACGTGACTCGCGGTTTCGATCCCCACTCCAGGAAATGTTTTTTTGTAATTTACATTTTTATTTCTTCGCTCTGGTGTTGAGACAAAGCATGGCGTTAAATTACGCCACTTAACACAGTTAATAGTGAGACTAGTGCCAAACCAGGTTCCCTTTGCCTAACCTGGTGTGTGCGGGATACAGCGTAAGCTGATTTATATTTACATTTTATATTATATCACATTAAGTTAGGGTTTGAACCTACGAATGACGCAATAGAATAAAATACTCGTATGTACGTACAGTCAATTTTATTATTATTTCAATTCAAAAGTTATATATCTAATGTAAATTTTAACCTATAGAAATGTATTACATGGTAACGAGTTTCAGTTTTATGTTGTTGAAAACTTCGCCCTCTCGTTTTTTTATCGTTTTTTTTATCATCACAACGAGAAGCAATTTCGGGGCAAATATTTTTGGCGAAGATTCTAGAAATAAAGGCCGGGCAGGCGGAAAATAAGACGAAATTGAATCTACGTCCCCGCTGATATAAATTAGGGTTGGACTTGGTGACATTTTTCGATGCTTACGAAATAATATATATTTTTTATCTGAAGCTATGTCCGAAATGTATTTAATAGTTGTTTTAAAGAAAACTAGTGTTTGGTTTCATGTATTAACTTAATTGTACGGAGTTTAGGCAGAAATAACAGAACAGTTCCAAACAAAAGAAGTTTCCGGTGAATTGAGAACTTCCTCCTTTTTTGAAGTCCGTTAAAAAAAATATTTTACATACATAATTCGTATATCAATTCTATGTTATTGACAAGAAAGTAATCTTATAATATTTCTTTATTAAGCGACTTCAAAAAAAAGAGGAAGTTCTCAATTCGTTGGTATCTTTCTTTTTATGTATTATATAATATGTTCACCGATTATTCAAAGACAGTTCAATCGATTTGGATAATTCTTTTTTTTGTTTGAAAAGATATACCTCACAGGTGATCCTATGGTGACCATGTCAAGTTCTGATAGTGGAATCCTGGAGAAATCTAGGGAACACTTTAAAATTTCATAGGCACACATGAAAGAATTCGGATATTTTTATACTTGTGTGTTTGCTTTCAGAAAGCACAATTTGATGACGTGAACTGAGGGTGAAGACCATAGATGGCCTACGTAATTGTAATACCTACTCTTACTGTAATAATTACAAGACAAATATTGTTAGACGAACCACGTTTTACATTTCGTCATAAATGAGATTCCTCGATCGTTGCATTTCTTATCAACCAATTAGGCAATTAGGTATTACTCTTTTACATATTATAAGAAAGGTTCTGGCTTTAAACCGAAATTCCAGGTATGCCTATATCAAATTCTGGACGTCAAAGTATGGAAATGACTTACCCTTCAACGTACATACCTATACAAACAAATCATATTTTATTGTTTTTCAATACATTTCACCTATAATAGGCACATAATTCCTAGGAAAATTGCAAACCATGACAGTATAGCGTTTCCTTTCGCTTGCTCATGTTTAATTCAAAGTTGTCTAACGTATTGCCACCATAATAATAGAAAGCCAGTTATCATAACTGACCCGATACACTCTATTTAGTTAACCGACTTTATATATAGAGATTTGTTCTTTTCTTAAGTTCATAAAATATTGGAAATATATTTTTAAATAAAATTTAAATAGGTTGTTACAAGCGTAGGGTAATTTCGACGTTGCTCGATAAGAACTTGTAGTTAGTGCGCTTGTATGATGTACAAGAGACGCCGGTTCGAGACCCGCTATGTTTACATTTTGATGTGATTTTTAATTATTTTTGCAATTATAATTTAAACATGTTGAAAATTATAGAATATTCCATATTTGCAAAGTATTTTAAATATATATGAACGATGAAGGAAAATATTATTCTAATAATGAATAATACCATTTAACTGTTTAAGGATAACAACAACTATAATACTGAAAAGCAAAATATATTACGTAAAAGAGGCTAAAATGGCCAATATAAAAATTTTAAATAAAAAAATTAATTAAATAAAAAAAAACAAAAACTTACAAGTGGCTACCATGAAGATAACTTAAAAAAACTCGTGCCAATAAATAATACGCGACACATTCAGCTCCTGTAAACAAAAGAAAATAAACAAAATAACAAAAATGAAATAATAATTTTAAAATAAAAAGAAATAAAACAATAACATTATATATGTACATATATTATAAACATAAACATGTATATTCATATACATATTATACACGTATTTATACATACATATAAATAAGCCAATTGAGAATGTCGTGGCGCAGTGGTAGTGTATTTCATACACATCGTTGTGGATCATTAACGCATCGTTGTAGATTTGATTCCTACTCGAGAGAACGAATAGTTTTCATTTCTTAGCTCTTATAATAAAACACGCGGCGTTTAGTTTCGCCAATCTTCGTCTTGAAAACTGAGTCGAACGGGAGTCCTTCTGTCTACACTGCTATATATGGAACACAATATGAATCTTTTAAAAAAAAATTAAGCCAATTTAACATTTACTAAAAGCTAAGAATTCGATATTTCTTTATACAAATCATAATTTCTTACGAAACAACCCTTCTATGGGTTGATTTCGTTACGTTCACACGTTATTCAAGTAATCAATATTAAACCATAAAAGTGTGGAAACAAGTCAAAGCAGTTTTCTTCATCATATAAGACCTTAAGTCTACTTAGAGAATGGATTTGTAGCCGATACGTTTTCTCTTGAGAAAGTAAAAGACAATTGACATAAAAGTCATATAAAAGTGGTTATAGCTTTAATTAAATATTTAATTATAATACACTTTCCTTTGCAATTAATAATACCATACAAAGTAATAATAAATATGATATATAAATAATATAATAAAATAATAATATAAATAATGTATTATATATTTCTAATTGCATGCTTCGGTATTGATGATTCTATGAGAAAAGGAAAAGTAATAATAATGACATTGGAGCTTAAAAAAGTAATAACAGTAAATTATAATATTGTTCCGACGAGAAGCAGGGTAGGCAGACGGAGCCTAGTGTTAAGACAACGCGCAATGGCTCCAGAATTCGGCGAAAATGGCGAACGGAAGTGTCTTAATGGGAACGGACGTCGTACGTCTTAATTCTAGTTTCCCAGGTTCCCTCTTCCTGCCCTGCAATATGCACGGGATACAACGTAAAGCTAAAAAATTGAAATTACTGATGCCACACAGTAAATAAATTAAAAAAAGGAAACATTTAAATAAATATGTTACGTGGAACAGTAAACTAAACTGTAATGACAGTTATATCCTAGCGTTATATTTAAATCCTTTTATCTTCTCTCGTCCGGATGCCGTAAAAATGAATGAACACATGCACATTCTAGTTCCAGTACGGGTGTTACGAGAAATCTTAGTTATTTCGAAGGGATTTGTGAAGGAATAAAACAGTTTACAGTATTCGTAAATAGCTTCAAATAAAGATTTACTAAATATAAAAAAAGAAAATATGAAAAAAACTAATATATAATAGCTTTTCTGTCGTTACTTCTGTAGAGAAGTGCAATTTAAGTAACAAATCAGCTTCACGCTGTATCCCGGACACTGCAGGGTAGGCGGAGCGCACCTTGTGTTAAGACAGTCCATTCCCCACTTTCTGCCAAATTCTGGAGGCATTACGTGTTGAGTGGCAGAACTTAACGCCGCGCTTGTCCTCGACACCAGAGCGAAGAAACGGAAATATAAATTTAAGTAAATATTTCTTATCTTTGAGTGGGGATCGAACCCACAACCAGTCGGTTTTACAGTCACACTTTGTGCCCCTGTGCCACGACTGGCCTCTAATTTAATTAATATTTATTTAAATATATACAGAGTTACAAATGATACATAAATGTAAATTATTTAACTATAAAAAATTATGTTACATTATATCTGGTCCTACTTCGGAAGTTACAATTCATAGAATCCTTCGTATCCCTTAACGGAAATACAATACGTTTTGAGGGTTGATAAAAACCCTATAGCTATATCAGTTCCTTATACATATCCTGTGACAGGATTTTTGTACTACGATAGTAATACGTTTGGAATATAGGAATACAATGAGATGAACGTGTCGAAAACAATATTTTTATTTGTCTTGGCGTGTGTATGGTGTGTGCGCGTATGTGTGTGTGAAATTTTAAGTATTCGACTTCCTAGTGGCATGTTATTTAATATATAATAGCCTCTAAATCTATAATGACTAAAAATAGTATGTATAATTATACAGTGTTTTTGTCAGCACCACTTTAAATGAAACCACAGTTTTAACTACTTTATAAGCCTCATACAATTTTTTTTCCATAAAAATGAAAAAGTGTTTTTTTTTAACAAAATAAATAATAAAATTATTGTTGTAATATAAAACGCCATTTGTCAAGAACGACGCACGCACATATAAACCTATCAAAGGGAAACCGCCGCATACGCCTCATTCCAAAATCGAGTCGTAGGAATTGGCGACAAAGTTTAAAGTTGTTTAACCTTTAGTAGTATGTTTGTAGTAGTATGTGTTTATGGTACTGGTATGCGTAACTGCGTCACACGAAATACAGAATGAATTAACATCGTCAAATGAAAAAAAAATTCTACGTGTAAACTGTTGAGGTATCTTGATTAATTTCTTTAAAAATATTTTAAACCCATACCGGGTTTAAAATATTTTACTCTATATGCTGTTCCCGGAAAAGGAGCGCTGACGCTTCCATTCTGTATATTGAACGAAATATATTGTGTTATATTATTATATTATTAGTACCGTTTATAAGGAAATTACGATATTATAATATATTTATAACCATGTAATGTTTTGATTTATATATTTTGTATGTTATTTTTCATTTTCCTCCTTGTTTAAGTTAATATATATGATGTTTGTATGACATTACCATACTCCTTATCACTCATCAAAAAATCTATTTTTGTTTCAATCCATAAGAATCGTTACAACATAGTGGGATGAGTATTTACTTACATATATTTACTTAATAAATACTATTGACTGACTGATAAATAATTCATAGTGTATCGTAACTTAAGCAATATAAAAAATATTGAATATTTTTTTATATTTTACGAATGTTTTTCAATAAAATTCCTAAAATTGGAACTTGTCAATAAAATAATACCAAAATGCATGGATTAATGCAGTTAGTTGGTTTCCCTATAAAAACCAGATTTGTAAAGATTAAATATGAAAAAAATATGTATTTATTATATAGCTCCACATTTAGATTGGAATCATGCAACCAACTCATAAAATTTATGAACGAAATATGATTTTGTTTTATTTTCACAGATTTTAAACAAAATGTGAAATTGGATCGTTGATTATGTTAATACGACCAAATAGTTATTTTCTTAGTTATTACAGTGTTATAACTAATATATAAAGTTTTTTTAATATAATTCGTATTATATTAAAAAAAAACTTTATATATATTATATTTTTTATATATTTTGTATTAGATAATTATTTTTGTGTTTGATGAACAATTTTACATGGATATATAATATATAAAATCAAGATCACACTGTATCCCGCGCACAGCAGGATAGGCAGAGGAAACCTAGTGCTAAGACACTCCGCTCCCCAGTTTCCGCCGAATTCTGCAGGCATTACGTGTTGAGTGGCGGAACGCCACGCCTTGCCTCGACACCAGAGCGAAAAATATATATTTTTTAAATAAATATTTTATTTCCTCAAATGAGATCGAACCCACAACCAGTACTTTTTACAGTCGCACTTTGTACCCCTGCGCCACGACTGACCTCAATATAATTGAAGTAAATATTTTAATATATTTAAATTTAAATTCAACAAAAACAATAAGGCTGCATCAAAATTGTTGTATCGTCACAAAGCGCATTCTAAAGCGGTGTCTGCATTTTGACCGGTTTCAACTTATAAATACCATCGATTAAAGACCCTGAGTCATTAGCAAGAGGTAAAAATACTTTGACGCTGTCCAGGACGACCATGCAGGTGGTGGCTATAAACGTTATTGGGATATTTACTTATGCGCGAGTTATAAAACAATATAAATAATTCACTTTGATGTATATAATAAAAGGGCAATGTTAGTAAATATTTATCAGATCATCGGATGTGATGACACGCTTGACTGTTGGTTAGTTGGTTCGAATTTCATTTGGGGGTTTTCATATTTAAAAAATCAGCTTCACGCTATATCCCGCATAGAGCAGGGTAGGCAGAGGGAACCTAGTGTTAAGACACTCCCGTTCCCCACTTTCTGCCGAATTCTGGAGGCATTGCGTGTTGAGTGGCAGAACTCAACGCCGCGCTTAACCTCGACACCAGAGCGAAGAAATGAAAATATAAATATAAGTAAATATTTTATCTCCTCGAGTGGGGATCGAACCCACAACCAGTTAATTTAACAGTTACACTCTGTGCCCCTGCGCCACGACTGGCCTCAATCTAATAGTTCAATCTTACTATTCAACACGACTTTGTTAGAAAAAATAATAGAAAAGTAAATCTTACTAATATTATAAATGTGAAAGTTTGTGAGGATGGATGTTTATTCTACTTTAACACCAAAACTACTAAACAAATTTAGAAGAAACTTTACAATAATCATTATAGATTATACCTTAGAATAACACATAGGCTATATTTAATATAAAGATGTTGTATATTTGGCTACAATATAACAATAGGTTTAAGCGGGCGAAGCCGCGTATGGGCCGCTGGTAATTTATAATGTAGAGAATTATGTGGGAGTGAAGATACTTAAACAAATAATAATAGTAACTATAATGTTTTTTTTGTACCTACATAAAATGATATTGTTATTGTACACTACTACTGAAGCTAAACAGCGTTCACTTCTATATAACGAGAGCGATAGCACCGCATGCGCCATTAAATATTCACAAACCGATCTAATAACCGTTGAGTCTTAAACGATCTTTCTTCTGTCTGAGCAAGTTTTTATATATATAAAAATAAATATAAATATTTAAACATAGCGTCGATGATTTCAAAAAATATATTATATGATATCTGATACCCATATTGAAATGATATTGAAATTCTTTTATAATGCAAATCGAATAACATCTTGGCAGGAATAGCAATAAGAAATCTACCATTGTAAGAAAAAATGTTGGAAATCGTGTCAAATTTTCCTCATATTATTTTATACAAACGTTTTAACATCAAGTAGAAAAGGAAAATTCACTGATGAATTATCAAAAGTTCCATACAAATTAAATTTCACATATAAGTGCTCAACTAAATCTACAAATGTTAATAATAAAATAAAAATCAGCGTCACGCTGTATCTCGCACACAGCAGGATAGGCAGAGTTACTTAGTGTTAAGACACTCCGTTCCCAACTTTCCGCCGAGTTCTGGAGGCATTGCGTGCTGAGTGGCGGAACTCAACGCCGCGCTTTGCCTCGACACCAGAGCGAAGAAATGAAAATACGAAATGATAAAATGTAAATAAATATTTTATTTCCTCGAGTGGGGATCAAACCCACAACTTTGTGCCCCTGCGCCACGACTGGCCTCTATGAATCTTAATAATAATAAAAATAAATAAAAATTAAAGATTTCATATCAATAATATAAAGTATATATACAGTTGAGTATGAATGTACACGACAGCAACATCCTCCACATCTTGCCACATGATTTAAATAAAAATATATTCACTTTACCGCTACGACGATACTGGTTGGAAATGTACCGGCTCATTTAAATTTCCGAATAAATCACACTTTGCAAATACGGAATAAAATTGTAAAATCTTGTACGTGCGTGAGAATATTTAATTTTCTATAACCGTCTCTGTTCCGGTGTCTGAGTACAAGTGCACACCCAGTTCAGTTGTATTTTATTTAGTTTCACGCTGTATCCCGCATATAGCAGGGTAAGAAGCATTAAAACACTCTGTTCCCCATATTCCGTAAAATTTTCGAGATATTGCATGTTCGTTGGCGGAACTGAACACCGCGCTTTTTCTTATTACAAGAGCGAGAAAACGAAAAAAATACAAATAAGTCATTCTCGATAGCCGTCGTGTTTACAGTCTAACGCTGTGAAACTGCGCCGCGACGACCTAATTATAAATAAAAAACATAAAAGTAAAATTTCATATTGCAAATTCAATTTCTAGCGTAAATATAATAGATATCTTTTTTTTAAGCTTCACGCTGTATCCTGCACACAACAGGGTAGGCAGAGGGAACCCAGTGTAGCACACTCCGTTCCCCACTTTCTGCCGAATTCTGGAGGCATTGCGTGTTAAGTGGCAGAACTCAACGCCGCGCTTTGTCTCGACACCAGAGCGAAGAAATGGAAATATAAATTTTAATAATATTTCATCTCATTTACAGTCACACTTTGTGCCGCTGCGCCACGACTGGCCTCAATAGATACCTACTATTTTAAATTTAAAAGCTGCAGCTAATCAAACTATGTTAGTTTTATATTCTGTACATAAATAAAATTCCGGCAAGCAAAACAACAGTTGGAAAGGTTCAATTCATTTTCCTTATTTAAAATTGTAACAGTGTACCATATTGCAATATATTTTACGTTGACCACTATTATTTTGACTGACTGAGCCAAAAAGATCTTTATATTTCTAGAGATTCAAACGCGACTTCGCCTGCTTCATTTTTTTTAATATTATAGCCAATGTATATTGTTTTAATTTTTTTATAATAAAAAGTATACTATATCCTTTCTAATACCTCTAATAATATGTGTACAAAGTTACACGATAATCGAGCGGGCAGTTTTGGTGTGAAAGCGTAACAAACAAACTTACATTCACATTTATAATATAGACATAACAAGACTCTGTATCCGATTTGAATTCACGACTAGCGTAATTAAATAGATAATAATCTCAAGCATCATAAGGGCACAAAATATAAAATGATTGACGTATATTTGAAAAGAAAAACAAAAAGTAAAGTATACTTTTTTATAGTTTTCATATAATTTGCAGGTTATAATGATTAAGGCTCTTGAGACCAGATGAGTTAAGACAAAGCGCGGCGTTGAGTTCCGCCACTCAAAAAGCGATGCCTCCATAATTCGGAAAATTAACTTTAATAATTATTAAGTAATTGCTTTTAAAAAGCTCACAAATAAAATAAGAGCATATATTCTAAATATATGTATTCAGAAAAACTTTTAGTAAGTATATTCATAATTTTCTTTGAATGCCTGCAACCCTGAACTAATTTTCATTGAAGTCAATGTGTTAAAGTTTTATTTATAATTTAAAATGAATTTAATTCCGAAGCTTCGGTACTTGGTAGTCGCCTTAAAGGTCACAGTGGGTTCTATTATAATATAATGTTTTCTAAGAAACATTAATCCCTGCCAATATTAAGATTAATTATTATTATTCAATAATAAAAGAGAAAAACAGCGTGATTTGTTATTGAGGCTGTCGTGGCGCAGCGGCACAGCGCCTGACTGTAAACGCAACGGTTATGGGTTCGATTCAAACTGAGAAATTGAATTATTCACATTTTCTCGCTGCGGTACCAAGGCAAGGCGTTGAGTTTCGCCACTCGCAATGTCTCTAAAATTTAGCAGAAAGTGGTGAACGGAGTGTCTTAACACTAGGTTCCCTCACATATACTGCTATGCGGCGGGAACATGGCGTGAAGCTAAAAAAATGTTATACATTCTACTGCAACAAGTCGCTTAACAGCTTCTTTTGTACATTTTATTAAGATATATACAAAACTGGACACTGCTTTTAATATTATGGACGTTTTACTTTGAATTTATAATTAATGGTGTTAAAGCCTTAGTGCAAAATCTTGTTTTTCGTCTTTTTACAACTTAAGCATCCTTCGTCAATTTCAATATTTTAAATTTCCTTTGTTATAAGATTATTTATATAGTATGCCTTTGTTTATATGGAAAATATGTACTTATTTTTTGACATAAATCCATTATATTTACTTACTTAGAATGGTTAAGTAATAAGTTGTCATAAGTGTATAATAATTTTGACGTAGCTTGATGACAACGTATGGCTTAATGGTCAGAGTACTAGGACGGTTTCTGAGAAGCGCGAGTTCAAATCCCGCTATGTTTTAATTTTTATACTTTTCCTAAAAAAAGGATTTTCCTTTCCCAAATGTGAAATAACACATTAAAAATATTACCAAAGTCAACATAGAGAAATTTTGAAGTATACTTGGATTCAATTGTAATTTGATGAATATTTACAAATACTTAATACTATTTCCGAAACCGGCGTCTTACGGAGAACAGAATAATACATCACTGCGGCAGTGTGGGTTTATTATATCTATTATAAATATTAAATAAAACTATAAGTAAGGAAAAGTATATTTAGGAACTTATCATCACAACGTAATCATTATTTATAAATGAAATATATTTAAAAAACATAATATTAATTTTAAAACCGTTTACTTCATAGTTAATGTAAAATAAAGTAGTTATATTTAACCACTCGGCAATATTAGTAATGTTTAAATGTTTCTAAAGAAGGCTGTTTCTACTTTTAACCTTTCACGCGTTGAACTACAACCCATTATTTAAAAAATTTAAATTATTACGAAATATTTTTTTTTCAGAAAGCGGGAACCCGTATTTGTGAATATTGTTTGTACATTTATGTATTTTTCAATTTGCAGTTTAACTTGTTTATATTAAATGATAACTATTTTTTTTGTATATCGACCAGCTGCTTTTCGTCTATTAAACTAATAACGCCTACAAAATTATTAAAAATCATAATAAATTTAATATAAGAAACTTCAATACAATTTGTAAATGAGATTTATATTAGAATTTATAATAGTAAAAAATATTACAAAATATGAAGTTATTGTGTATCACTCTCGTTGTCCCGCTTATTACTAATAGTATTCTAAAGATGTTTCAGTACATACCAAATAAAAATATCAAAGAATATTTCAAAATCGTTTTTTTTATATAAATGTATTTCATTTTAAGAAACAAATACAATATTAATAATTCCTACAAATATAAACTAGAACACATAATAACACTAAAGGCACATTTAACGTTTAAATTACGTCAAAATTAATATTAAATAAAAAAAAAAACAGCTTCACGCTGTATCCCGCACCCCACAGCAGGGCAGACGCAGACAGAGGAAACGTAGTGTTACTGTTGGGACACTTCGTTCCTCACTTTCCGCTTAATTCTGGAGGCATAGCGTGTTGAGTGGCGGAATTCAACGCAGCGCTTTGCCTCGACACCAGAGCGAAGAAATGAAAATATACATTTTAAATAAATATTTCATCTCTTCGAATGGGGATCAAACTTACAAGCAGTAGATTTCACAGCCACACTTTGCCCCGCTGAGCCACGACTGGCCTCAAAATTATTATAATATTAACTATTAAATTTAAATGCCAGTAATAATTTGTTTCTATGTTATGGTAGATGAACATACATTCAATGGTACACAAGCTAATCATTTTCACTTGACTTTCGAGAGAGTAAAACCGTGTGAATATTATTACAATAACTAAAAACTGCTACCACAATGTTATTATTAATTAAGAATACGAATAATGGTGGTTATGTCTCAACAAAAAATATTTTACGTACGTTTTGTGATGTTAGTTACGCCAGCTTAATTTTTTTTTTCAAATTCACGCTGTATTCCCCTTGTGATAAGATGGATAGAAGGAGCCTAGTGTTAAGACACTCCGCTCTCCACTTTGCGTCGATTTCTGGAGGTATTGCGTGTTGAGTAGCGGAACTCAACGTCGCACTTTGAGTCGACGTCAGAGTGAAAATTTAAATATTCATTTCATCGAGTCAGGATCGAACCCACAATCTGTCGCGTTTAGAACCAGACGCTTATGCTCTTGCGCCGCGACTGGCCTCTACAATTTTTCTATATATCTTTTCATTTAAACATTAAATGAAATATATAAAAATACATTGAGAAAATAGTTCTAAATAAATATAAAAAGCAACGTATGAAATGTACAAAAACTATTGGAATTCGATTTAGAGGAATGTTTTCTTATGTTAGCGCTCTATCGGCACAACGCACGGTGTTGGGTTCCGCCACTCAACATGCTAATGTTTGAAATTCGAGGGGAAGTAGAAAACGGGTTTTATCTACTTTACGGGATACAGTGTGAAGGTGATAAAACTTTGAAATATACCGACAAAAAACCTACTTTCCTATTATTAATATTCTTGTATTTGCAAAATCTAGATTCTAGATTTCATTATAAAAGAAATACAACACTACTTATTCGTTGAAACACTATTTTTTCTTGGAAATTAGTTTCATTTGTACAATGAATTAGTTATACTCACAACATGGTATTCCCATTTCTATGACAACACTTTAGTAAAACATACGAACTCGATAATTATTACAAGTCGTGACTTTAACTAACTTTAAGAACTTAGTTTTAAAGAGAATAGTAGAAATACTTCAAAAATATAGTCGTTTTGGCTCAAATAGTTGATTCTTTTACTTTTAACCTTATTATCAACGCAAATTATGTAATAATATTATAATAATCTTTTTTTTTTAGCTTCACGCTGTACCCCGCACATATCAGGGTAGGTAGAGGGGACCTGGGAACCAGTATTAAGGTACTCCGTTCCTATTAAGACACTTCCGTTCCCGATTTTCTGTAGAGTTCTGGAGGCATTACATGTTGAATAGCGGAACTCAACGCTATGTTTTGCCTCGACACCAGAGAGACGAAGTGAAAATGTTAAATATTTTATTTCCTCAAGTAGGAATCAAATTCACAATCTGTTGCATTTACAGTCGCACACTTGTGCCCCTGCGCCACTGCTGGCCTTAATCTTTTGTTAATATAATAAACATTAGCGTGATAACAACTTTTATTAGATTTATTTTTCTAGAATTACTATAGGTTTATTATATCAAAATATATTTCATATAACGAAAGGAAAAATTAGGTTATATATGAAAAAAAAGTTAAATTGTGGACATAGTTTGTGAATTCTAAATAACGAAATGTTGAGTCATTAAAAGCTCTTAACCTACGCTGTGCGTGTTTATGCTTAACTAGCGTAATTAGCTATTTAAATAGATTTATTTTAGTATTCCTACTCACCTGTATTTCTATAACTTTTTTCTTCAATTTTGTGATGGTTGTGGGTACGATTCCCATTTGGGGAAATTACAATATCTTTTTGTTCTGGTAATTCCGTCGATAACAAAATGTTTTGAAAATTGGATGGAAAGTGGGGAACCGAAGGAACCTAAATTTATTACACTCCGTCTTTATGCCAGATTCTTTCGGTTCACTTTACTTTTAATAAACATTTAATTCTATGTAGATACCGCACAGAATGCAACGTTTCCAAAATAAGTAGAAAGCTGATCTACTTCTTTAGATTTTCTCCGCATTCTTCAGTAAAATAAAATGAGAATAATTGACTATAACACAACATAAATTAATTTAAACTATTTCAAATAAATATAACATAAATTACATTCTCCAATTGATACATTAAAACAATCTAGATGAAACATAATAAGCGAATTCAACAAAGGCCGGCTCGCGGTAACAATGCCAGAGTCGAATTACGGTCACGCACACATCTAGGTGCCCTATACGTATAGGTTCCCATCAGATAACATTACTACATTTCAATATATGAAATATTGATATTTTATAATTAAAATGTATGTTATAACTAATTATAAAACAAAACAGATTAATATTCCTTTTTTTTTGTAAATAATTTCATAATGTGAACCCGTCGTGGCGCAGTGGCACAAGTGTATGACTGTGAACGCACATGTATCAGGTTTTGGTTCCCCTACTCGGGGTAATTAATTAATAATTACTATTTTTTTACATTTCTTCGCTTTGGTCGGTCGTAAGTCGTAAGTCAAAGACGTAAGTCAAAGTGCGGCGGCAAGTTAAAAGTGGGGGACTGAGTCTTCAACACAGGGTGCGCTCTTCCTACCCTGCTAATTGTGGGATACAGCGTGAATGTAAAAGAAACATAGTAATCACTATTCCGTACACATTGCAAACACAATAAAATCGTGAATGCTACCAACACAAAAATACTATGTCTTAAATCCATCTCGACACCATAACGAAGAAATAAAAATATATATTTAAATAAATATTTCATTTCCTGAGTGGGGCTCGAACCCACAACCAGTCACATTTACAATCAGTCACACACTTGTGCTCCTGCGCCACGATTGACCTCAATTGCAATTTTAAAGTAACGCAATCCGAATTACCGTTTCACATAATGTGTATCCAAAAATCGACGGAAAATGGGGAATGAGTGTCTTAACACTAGGTTCCCTCTGCCTACCCTGCTGTGCGCGGGATACAGCGTGAAGCTGATTTAATTTTTAATATAATATGCATCATCAAAAAATGTTTAGTCTTTTAAAAAAAACGCAGCAGTGCCTGTCGTTGATTATATCGTTGAACTCGATTGGTTTGAATAAACAAAGATATCAAATTCAGTTTGTTATTCCTTTATTCCATGTTTGTACTGAAATTTAAAATTGATTTACTTTATGTATGTTTGTGTATACACGATATAGATGTTGTTATGACATCTAACTATATACAGTGCTTATCTGTGAAGTAATGAGTTTGAGGCCAGTCGTCTGGTTGTGGGTTCGATTCCCACTCGAGATGAAATATTTATTTAAATTTATATTTCCATTTCTTCGCTCTGGTGTCGAGGCAAAGCGCGGCGGTGAGTTCTGCCGACCAACACTCAATGCCTCCAGAATTCGGCAGAAAGTGGGGAACGGAGTGTCTTAAGACTAGGTTCCCTCTGCCTACCCTGCTGTGTCCGGAATATAGCGCGAAGCTGATTTATTTTTATCTGTGAACTAAAATTATGTTTAAGCTCCTAGTTCAATTTTTCATTCTTTATTTCTTAACTTCCTAAAATTCCTGCATTTGGTCAAATAAAATGTCGATCCAATTTGGATATTTTATTTGGTTCTGAGAGACGTGAAAGTGATTGATGCCAGTGCTGGCGCAGAAACACAAGCGTGCGACCGTAAACACGACAGTTGTGTGTTCAATTTCCACTTGAAGGAATTCAATAGGAGAAAAGATAAAATAATATTTTTGTGGCAGAATGAATAAACAGCAACAATTTAATCACCTAAAGCAAGCAACACTTTTTAATCATGTATGTCACATATGGAAACAACTAGAGTCCAGACATATGCGTCTCAATTGCCACTTGATATTTTTTTTTTTTTTTAGCTTCACGCTGTAATCCCGCACACAGCAGGGTAGGCAGAGGGAATCTAGTGTTAAGACACTCCGTTCCCCACTTTCTGCCGAATTCTGGAGGCATTGCCTGTTGAGTGGCAGAACTCAACGCCGCGCTTAACCTTGATACCAGAGCGAAGAAATGGAAATATAAATTTAAGTAAATATTTCATCTCCTCGAGTGGGGATCGAACCCACAACCAGTCGGTTTTGCAGTCACACCTCGTGCCGCTGCGCCACGACCGGCCTCAATTATTATTTTTTTTATAAAATAATATAATATTTTTTTATAAAATAATATTTTTTTTATAAAACAATATAATAATGATTAAAAGTAATTCGCTCTCCCAAAACTTTTATTGAGCCCAGCCGTGGCGCAGGGGCACAAATAAACGCGAGTCATTGTGGGTTCGATTCCTTCTAGATGAAATTAAATATTGATTTTAAATTAATATATCCAATTTTTCGCTCTGGTGTCGAAGCACAGCGTGGCGTTGAGTTCCACCACTCACCACGTTTCCAGGTTTTCCATGCCTACTCTGTTATGTGCGGGATACAGCGTGAAGCTGATTCGAATTGAAAACTTTTATGACATTTTCGGATAGTTAATATTGCTTGATACAACTAATTGACCGATGAGGAACCGGAATGGACACCGTTATAACAGTTATAGATGATGCCAATTTGGTACATATTTTGGATTGATCTACGTGAATGTCGTCCACGACGTGTTCCACTTTGATGGATGGCTGGGCGGAGATGATTTGTGACCTATTTGTAACCCGAAACCTTGTTACTGATGTGTTATACGATTATATTATGTGATCTCATCTAATAAAGACTGCCAATTAACAGTCAATGTTCGAAAAGTAGCCTGGGTGATGTGAAAAAGAGTGTTCAAACACTAGGTTCTTTCTACTTACTAAGGTATACGGAGAAAAGAGTACAAAACAACTATTTGTTTTTGTTATGTGTATATACACACTCTAATTCTATGTAAATTTAATTATTTTATGTGGTCACAAAACCAAAAAAAAAACATCTCAATAAGAGATCGCGACTAAAACTTTATTAATAGAATATAATAAAAAATAAATATGTATATGAACATTTTTATATCGAATTAAGCTAACGCAAATATTTGCGTCAAAGACAACCAGTGATTGTCTGCTACAGTGAATCACTGTATTGAATCACGTACCGGTTTCCATGTAAGTGTGGTGTTTGGCTTAGCACCGAATGCTATATTATCATATACGAGTGCTTTACTATATTTAATCATATCAATTAGATACATTACCACTCGAATTCGGCGGGAAATTGGAAACGGAGTGTCTTAACACTAGGTTCCCTCTGCCTACTCTGCTGTGTGCGGGATATAGAGTGAAGCTGGTTTTTTAATTAGTTATTTTAATGTAACAATTTGGTTTTTTTTTTCAGCTTCACGCATAATCACAATAAAAGCACATAACAGGTCCACAGAGCCCTAACTTATGAATATGTTAGGACCAGCTGCAGCACAAGACAGCTTTCCTCCCGAATTCAAGACGTGTAGTGAATAAATTCTAAGCTTTTTGGATACAAAAGATCGAGTGATGGATAAATTTCTATAATTATACATATATGTTGGTCTCTTACCGAAATTGAATTTCCCTACTACGTCATATATCTATGAATGGAGAAAATTGAAAATTTATTAAATCGATAATTAAAAAAACCGTTTAACGTTCCTATTCACATAAAATCGTCAATTTCAACAGAACGTACTTATTCATTAATAACCAAAGTATTTATTTGCTTTCCTATGACTCAATGTCTCACTTTGTAAATATTACTACTTTAGTATTAAAGTTAGTCATCTGATTTGTAAATGCAAGAATATGTGTAGGTTTCATTGAAAAAAAAAAATGTTTTATCAATATTTTTTTTTTTCAATGAAACCTACACATATTCTTGCATTTACAAATTTTGAATGAATCAATTTTGAACTGTATCCCGCACACAGCAGGGTAGGCAGAGGGAACTTAGTGTTAAGACACTCCGTTCCCCAATTTCCAGCGAATTCTGGAGGCATTGCGTATTGAGTGGCAACTCAACGCCGCATTCTGCCTTGAATCCAGAACAAAGAAACGGAAATATAAATTTAAATAAACGTTTCATTTCCTCGAGTGGGGATCGAACCCACAACCAGTCGCCTTTACAGTAACACTTAGTCCTCCTGCGCCACGACTGGCCTCATATAAATATTTAGAATGAATATATGTTATCTAAATATACGATTCAAACAGACAGTTGGCAAAGGTTTTTTTTATTAATACACTATATATTGTGAGACGGTATAGGCCCTCTTTTGTCTACCTGAACAAAGGCGGTAGGTATTGTGATCTAGCCTTTCTACAATTGTTACTGTTCTAATAGAATAAGAAATGTGTGGAATAAAAGAAACTGAATACAAGACCAGTCGTGGCGCAGGGGCACAAAGTGTGACTGTAAAATCGACTGGTTCGTTCCCCACTCGAGGAGATAAAATATTTACTTAAATTTATATTTCCATTTCTTCGCTCTGGTGTCGAGGCAAAGCGCGGCGTTGAATTCTGCTATTCAACATGCAATGCTTTCAGAATTCGGCAGAAAGTGGGGAACGGAGTGTCTTAACACTAGGTACCCTCTGCCTACCGTGCTATGTGCGGGATACAGCGTGAAGCTGATTTTAAATACAAGACCTGAACTGAAATGTGTGGAGGTGTCTTTCAGGGTATAATGCATTCTTCTTTGATAAGTGATTAAGTTATATTTCGTACTTCTCTTATAAATCATAGGAGTAAAGCTTTGTGGGTTTATTTACTGGCAATGTGAGAGATTTTCTTGTTCTTGATATTTATATGTCTGTATCAAAGAAATACAGCGTATTTGTGTTTATTACTAACAAAGTTATTATTAAATTTTTGAAAATATATAATAATTTTTATTGATTTATCTTCTACAATGTTAATAGAAAATAGTATTGTAGAGTATGATTTTATGGTAGAGTATGGAGAGTACATGAGGTAAATCACCAAAAAAACTACCATTTAATATTCCGTAATCCGTAACGAAACCAAACAACGAAGAAAATACCATTATTAACAAAAACCTACACTTTCAGGCATACCTAATAAAGTATAAAATTTACGTAGAAATCCAAAACAAATAAAAAATAAATAAATATCAGAACAAGAAAATTTTATTTCTTAAATATACTCGTACTGTTCTAATATTTTTTGTCCCAAAAAGGATTTTAGCTGCCACTGCTAGAAATGTAATTGAAGTCTGAATAGCAACCTAAAATGTCATATTAAAAATGAAACCCAATCTGCTGTAGTGCTTTCATAACACGAAATGTCACAGGACTTACATTTGAACTTCTCGTACGTTTGTCGTTCTGATGCCGTAGCATATTCTATGAAATGTATATATGAAACTTAATTAGAATATTAATACTAAAGTACCATGGGTTGTAAAAGTTTTTGTTGGTTCACGTTGTATCCCAAATATAACAGGCAGAGGGAACCTAGTGTTAAAACACTCCGTTCCCCACACACCGCCCAACTTTGGAGACATTGCGTGTTGATTGGCGGAACTTAACGCCACGTTTTGTCTTATACCCAAAGCGAAGAAATGGAAATACTTTTTATCCCTCAGTGACAATCGAACCCACATTCGTCGCGTTTACAGTCAGACGCTGTGCCGCTGCGACACGACGGCCCCAACTTACTTATTCACATTGTAAAGAATGTACTCACAACTTTTTAGAAAACATATAAAAATTTGGAACATAGCGAGATTTGAACCCGCGCCTCTTGGAAACTGAAGTGACTTGTCTTTTTTTCCCTAAGTGTGTAATAACAGTTTAAAAATGTAGTTACTAAGTTGTAAGACTTTCTTTTCTTATACTATCTTTATTGCTTTAAAATCACGATAATATAACATAAAAAACGCTAAAGTAGTATTATTTGGGAGTAGCAACGTATCTCTACGATAGATGCAGATTCAAATCTCATCGTAAGCTAATATATTTATACATAATAAAGAGGCCTCTCCTTCAATAAACTATATATAATATAAAATTGCATATTTATAAATTTGAAAAAATAAATATAATTACCGGCTATATAGGTACCAACCTACTTTAAAAATAGCTAAGAAATAAAAACTTCTTTTGTTGTACTAGACAAAAGGTTACGACCCCAATAAGAAAGGTAATTTCGCAGGTAACGACAAGTATATAAACATCGTGTAGGGTAAGGGCCGTTGGTAACTGCTAACAGCTGTTCTGGCACCTGCCGCGCCGGCTGTGCACATCTTTACTTTTTACGTTCCGACGTTTTTACTTGAGGGGATCAATTGTACCCGAAATTCACCCTTATTGACTTTTGTTCACGTTATATTGAATTATATATAAAAATTTAGCTATTATTATAATATAGAGGACGTCGCGGTACCGGGGCACAAACGTGCGAGTGTTTTTTTTTTAATTCTCGTCTCGTCTCGACGTTATCAGAGATTTTATTATGTTGTATTATGTTTAGTTTCAAAAATAATTTATTGTATTTTTGAATTCATTCAGGTAAATAATTTATTTAATAAAATATTATTATTAATTATAAATAATTATTGCATTTTTGATGATTTTATTACTCTGTTTTTTTTTTAATTTTCTGTACTATTTCTCTAGGTTTCATATTTTTGTAAAATTGTTTAAATTGCAAATCTTCGTTTGCACCTTCACACACACTTTTCTTAATTATAATATATAAAAAAAAATTAATCAGCTTCACGCTGTATCCCGCACACAGCAGGGTAAGCAGAGGGAACTTAGTGTTATGACACTCAGTTCTCCACTTTCTGCCGAATTCTGGAGGCATTGCGTGTTGAGTGGCAGAACTCAACGTCGCGCTTTGCCCCGACACCAGAGCGAAGAAATGGAAATATAAATTTAAGTAAATATTTCATCTCCTCGAGTGGGGATCGAACCTGCAACCAGTCATATTTATAGTCACACTTTGTGCCGCTGCGCCACGACTGGGCTCCTAATTATATTAATTGTAGATATATGGCTGTTTTATTTATTTCTATTCATTACTTTACTTCTGCAAAACCCAATAAATTCGTTCTGAGCCTCTCGTCGACCGCGTGTTAACACGACGGTTGTGGGTTCGATTCCCATTCGGGGGAATTATATATTTTAACATTTTCATTTCCTCGCTCTGGTAACAGGGCAAAGCGCGTTCATTTCCGTCCCTCAATACGCTATACGTCGATAATTACTTCTACTATTTTTTTTTTGGAAAACCTTGAGATCACCTATATTTCAACAAAAAGCATATAGCTCTACTAAGCGAGAGGGAAATGCGTGTAGATTATATTATAAAATCTTCTTTATAAAAAGAAAAGTAAGAAAATACCTTATATTTATTACCATAGAGACAATTAGGGTAGCCACTTTACATATGAACTGCGAAAGATCCAAATTTAATATTGCTTATATCAAACACGGTTATATTCGTAGTATAATGTATATCAAATAATCGGTTTCACGGTGTGTCCCGTATATTACAGGGTAGGCAGAGAGAACCTAGTGTTAAGACACTCCGTTCCCCATTTTACGCTTAATTTTATGTTTATGAGGCATTGCATGTTGAGTGGCGGAACTCAACGCTACATTTTGCCTTGGTATCAGATTGATAAAATCAAAATATTAATACATAATAATTCATTCACAGAGTGGGAATCGACCCCACCATCGCGTTACGGTCACAAGCTTGTACGTCTGCTGCGTACAAGGGCCTCAGATCCATAATGTATGTTATATCTACCTATTCTTTTGAAGGTTCGCCTCTTGGAATGTCGCGTTGTGAGAGCTCATAGTAATAACCTCCGTCTTAATCCCACATTCCTGGAATCCTAACTTCGGCTGGCGCGTACTTGCTGTGATATGCGAGGACAAACCTATTAGGCTCAATGTCATAATTTTAGACATGTACAGATGAAATATCTATTTGTTTAATTTAAATGCTTTCAATATAAATTTTTAAAATTATATATTTTTCTAGATTAACAGAAAAAGATATATATCATAAAATTTCAATAAAAGAAACTCTTTATAATAACTAAAGAGTTTTTTTATTAACAGTGCACATCCCTTGATTCCAATTGGGTAGTACAGAGGAAGGTTATAAGGCTATGGCGTTAATCGTCAGAACTTTTTATATTTCCCAGTTATTTTAGTAAATAGTTTGCTAATGGAGCCAACTCTTCAGTTGTATTTTGCCATTTTTAAAGCATTTTTTCGAGACATGAGAGAAAAGATTAAAAGAAAAATAATTAGGATACTAAGTAGTTGATGACCTTACCCTGTTTAATCATGAAGAAAATAAAATTGCCGAAGATATCATACAAATATCATTATATTACCAAAATCCGGTACTTTCCGGAAGTAGCACTGACTAACTATTCGTCATTCAAATTATATTTCACACAACTGAAAGATAACAAGTACAGCAATGGATGTGTCATTTCTACTTCGCTTAAGTATGTAGAGAAAGGAAAGCAAATGAATATTATAGATCATCATATAGGTATTATAGGCCGTCGTGGCCAATGGGCACAAACGTGCGCTTGCAATGGTTGTGGGTTCGATTCTCTCTTTTAAATACTGTCATTGCCCCGCTGTGGTGGCAAGGCAAAGCGCTGCGTTAATTTTCGCCACTTAACACGCTATGCCTCAAGAATTCGGAGGAAAGTAGGAAACGGAAATATATTAATGGAGAACGGAATGTAATACTAGGTTCCCAGGTTCCCTCTGCCTACCCTGCTATATGCGGGACACGGCGTAAAGCTAAGCATATACATAAGTATTTATTTGGTTAGACAAAGCATGGTTTCTGGACGGAAAGCGATAACCAGTGTTCCCTCCACCTGTGCCTCCATTATACACGCGTGAAGAGAAATAAAATATTACAAATATGACATTTCCAAGAAAGCTCAACAAAAATAATCATGTTTTGGGATTATTTTAAAATTTTGATTTTACATGGAAACTCATAAGAGCGTATTCAGAATGATTTACCTTATAAAGTTTATAGGGGCTGGTGTGACGAAGGCAATTTAAGGGGATATACAATGGAGTCACCCAAGGCTCAAGTTTTGGGCGTCATTGACTTAAGGAACATCTGTTACGGCAAATATCGACGAAGTTTCCGTACTTGCGTGATTACTTTTGTTCATAGTTGAATATTGATTGGTGTATGTATATTATATTTAAATAATATATTATATTAAATAACTAGCGGCTCGCCCAGGGCTTCGCCCGCTTAAAATACATGATTATTGATTTAATAAGCAGAATTGATTGACAACTATAATGACTTCTAATATGATTTTTTTACGACATTATCGTCAAAGAATTTTTGATTGTTTTAAATAAAAAAATACGACCATTGTTGATATTTAATATATATAAAATATACATAAAGCTAATTATTTATTACACGTATATAGTTTTCTAACTTTATTTTCTTTTTACCTATATAATATACTCAGTTAAATGTGCTGATGTCAGTGAATAATTTAACTTACTCATTCAGAAACAGCCTTAAATGTTAAATTATTGATTTGAAGGANTTTGTGAGAGAATCGAGACGTATTATGTGTGGTCGGTGTGCTTGCGATGCGCGCGACGCGTCCGCGACCTCTGCTCATTTGGTGAACTAACTGTAATAATAAGTAAAATATGACTTATTTATTTTTGATTTATTGTCATAAATTGATACTTTAACCAAACAACAAACAAAGTGTATTTCTTAATTATACAAAATTTTGTAGTTATTATTATAAAAATATTTGTTTGAAATAGTCGATATACGTAAATTAATTCAGAGTTTCCAAGTCAATAATTAAATTGGTATATATATATATATATATATATATATATATATATATATATATATATATATATATATATATTCTTTCATTCTATTAAAAAATGCTTCACAATTTTTATCGAATATCAGCTTAGACTGAGAACCTAGTATTAAGACACTCCGTTCTGTGGTATATGTCTAAATTCGAGACGTTGTGTGTTGAATGGCGGAACTAAGCGCGGGCACTCACTCCCTCGTCCCTTTAATACGCTTAAGTGAATATCGAACCTACAATACCTATATAGTCAAATATTATGCCACTGAGCCACAACGACCTTAATTAATAACCAAACCAGTTACAATAGTATAATAAATAATAAAATATTTACAATCTCTAAGTAGGTTAAGACTCTTAAAGATTTTCTTCAGAGAGATTACGACTGTTTCGCTTTATAATCCTGTTTTGTAGGAAACATTTTAATTTGCTTTATATTATAATGCCGTTTTAAGTCTGTTATTACGCAGTCGTGACGGATGGGCACAAAGTGTGACTGTAAAAGCGACTGGTTGTGGGTTCGATCTCCACTCGATGGAATGAAATAATTATTTAAACTTATATTTTCATTTCTTCGCTCTTGTACATAGGCAAAAGTGTAGCGTTGAGTTTAGCCATTCAACACGCAGTGCCTCAAAAAAAATTGGCAGAAAATGGGGCGCGAAGTGTTTTAATATAAGGTTCTCGCTGCCTACTCTAATATATGCGGGGGCTTAAAGCTCAAAAATTGTTTAGATAGAAACAATATGTTCTTCCATTCCTAAATAAATAAATCATACAAATATTTTTAACGTTTTTAAAGTCTTAGGCAAGAAAAATATCTACTTATTTTGGAGTTCATTCTCTCTTGCCAAATGATAATTATTTTTGGGTAGCAGAAATTTGTAAAATCTCCCTACAGAGATTCTAACAACTTAAATGAGTTGTAACAAGCGCATAAGGTTGTGGGTTCGATTCTCGCTCGAGGAAATAAAATATTTAATATTATGATTTCGTCGCTCTGGTGTCGAGGCAAAATGCGGCGTTGAGCTCCGGAAAGTACGCAATGTCTCCAGAGTTCGGCGGAGAGTAGAAAACGGAATGTCTTAACAATAGACTCTTGATGAGAACCTGTGAGACTTAATGGTCAGAGCGCTTGGACAATGTCCAACAGGCACAGGTTCCAATCCTGCTAGGGTAAAATTTTAATACGTTCCCATAGGTACATATAGTTTAAGTAGCGAAGACAAAATTATGAAGTTTTATTTTGGTATTCAAGTTCCGCACTTTGCATAATTAAATTATGGAAGAATACAGTAAGCCGCTTACTGCCTGAACTCTTGCTTCTCATATTAAAAATTAAAAAATTAAATTAGCTTCACGCTGTATCCCGCACACAGCAGGGTAGGCAGAGGGAACCTAGTGTTAAGACACTCCGTTCCCCACTTTCTGCCGAATTCTGGAGGCATTGCGTGTTGCTTCTCATATAAATTGAATTTTTCCTGTGTGACCACTGGAGGTGTTATTGAGACGATGATCTTTGACTTTATGTTATGTAAATCATCTTTGTATGTAAATTTAGACAAAATATCACTATTTTTGTAGCAGCGTAGGCAGAGAAAACCTATTGCTAAGACACTCCGCTTCCGACTTTCCGCCGAATTCTGAAGACGTTACGTGTTGAATGGTGGAACTCAACGCCGCGCTTTGACTCGACACCAGAGCGAAGAAATAAAGATATAAATCGAACCCACAATCTTCTTTGTCTGTCTGTCTGTCACATTTACAGTCTCACGCTCGGATCTAATAGCAAATAAGAGCTGTCGTGTAAAATTACATTAAAAAGTGTTACGTGACGTAATATAGCCTTCTTTCTATAAATGGGACTATCCAAAACAAAAATATTTTATTATGTAGAAGCCAGTAGTTATGGAGATTAGCGCATTCAACCAAACTAACTTTTCAGCTTTATAATATTTGTAATTAGTATAGATAGCTTAAAGAGAAATATGTACTAAATTATACATATACCAATGAGGTTCGGTCCCCACTCGAGAAAATGAAATATATACTTAAATTTATATTTCCATTTCTTCGCTCTGATGTCGAGGCAAAGCGCGGTGTTGAGTTCTGCCACTCAACACGCAATGCCTCCAGAATTCGGCAAAAAGTGGGGAACGTGTGTTCCCCACTTTCTGCCGGCAAAGGCAGGGTAGTGTAACGTTAAACAATTCGGCAAAAAGTGGGGAACGTGTGTTCCCCACTTTCTGCCGAAGTGTTTAACGTTACACTACCCTGCCTACTCTGCTGTGTGCGGGATACAGCGTGAAGATGATTTATTTATTTTTTATTTTATTATACATATAATATTATCATAATTCCACTTGATCGTTGCGCAAGTTAGATTTGTCTAATGTATGCATACATTCAAGGTGTAGGTTCAAATCCCACGTTCTTCAAATTCTCTAAACATTTGTAAATAGTATGTAAGACGTAATTTTAGGATTTATCACTCCATGTACCTATACTATACATGACTATTTAGAATCAATTTTTACAATAAATCACAATTTATAATTATTGAAGTTACAAATAAAGCAAACGCAACAAAAACAAAATCCTCTAGATAAGATTTCAATTACGTAAATTTAATAGGCGATGCCATGCCTCTGGGGGTTGGGAGTTGGAGGTCCCGGCCGACGGGTCGGGACGGGAACTACTCTGTAGTTTAAGTCACGTGCCTCACGTGTATCACATTTAAAATCTGAACTCTGGCGTCTCTTAGGTAGTACACTATTGTCGACTTTTATTTTGGTTCAGTCTACTTAAGAGGCCAGTCGTGGCGCAGTGCCACAAAGTGTGACTGTAAAACCGACTGGTTGTGGGTTCAATCCCCACTCGAGGAGATGAAATATTTACTTCAATTTATATTTCCATTTTCTTCGCTCTGGTGTCAAGGCAAAGCGCAGCGTTGAGTTCTACCATTCAACACGCAATGCCTCCAAAATTAGGCAGAAAGTGGGAAACGGAGTTTCTTAACACTAGGTTCCCTCTGCCTACCCTGCTATGTGCGGGATACAGCGTGAAGCTAATAAAAAAAAAAAAACTTTCAATATTAAAATTGAAGTATATCGTTGGAATAGAGAAATATCATTCTAGTGTAGGCTTAGTTTTTGTTATTTTGGTTGTGTATTTCAATATCATATTGGTAACATAGAGAGGCCAGTTCAAACGTAAGGGCGCAACCATATGACTGCAATCGTAAGAGGTTGTGGGTTTGATTCCCACTCTTCACGCTGTTGTGGAGGCAACCCGCGGTGTTGAATGCCGGAAAAATGGGCAACCAAGTGTCTTAATACTTGGTTCCCTCTGTCTATCCTGCTGTGTGCGGGATACAGCGTGGGATCTCGATTAGACAGAATCAAACAATATTTCAATTCCTTTTTAGAAAAGGTATAAAAATTTGAAACCGCGCCTGTCAAGTCCTTATCGTATGGAATAATACTATAAAAATCTTAAAGACAATATTTTTTTATCCGAATGCGAATCGAATTTTGTGTTGACGAAACTCAATGCCTCCTTTTACCTTTTCATATTCTTGAAGAGATATTACTACGTTTTCCTGCTCTAGAATTAAGGAGCAGCATTATGTGTGCGTGTGATATTAAAAAAAAATCCATAAAAACAAGAAAAACTAGAGAAATATTTTTTTTATTGTAACTTACACGTAGCAGAGGGAACCTTGCAATCTAGTTAAGATACTTCCGCCGATTTCTGCAGGCATTCCGAGTTGATTGGCGGAATTCAACACCGCGCATTGACTCGTTGCCAGAGCAGCAGGAAATGAAAATACTAAATAGTTTAATTCCTCGAGTGGCAACCCACGACCTGTCCTTTACAGTCGCAGGTTTGTGCCCCTGAGCCATGACTAGATTCAAATAAATAATTAATTTGACCATATGTGTTTATGAAAGTAAATGAGGTTTTGTTTGAAATGGAAAAAATGTTTTACAATCTAAATGATTGTGATGAGCGTATCTAGAAGAGATATTTTCTGGGGGGTGGCCCGGACTTTACCTTGGAACAGATATGTTAGTGTGAGCGTTGTTTTTTAATGTTTCGGGCCAAATTAAAATTTCTGACGTGGGCACCAGACTACTCTAACTCAGACCCGCATGCCCCCTCTTCCTACTTCCATATATACAATACCAATCTTAGCCAACTTTTAAAAGGGATTGGCGGAATTTTTTAAAGGGAAAATATCGTTGGAAAAATAAACAAATGTCCAAAAAAAATATTCCGTAGACAAACATATAACTAAACTACTTAACCATTCCGTACACAAGGTAGTTATTACAGCCATATTTTATACGCACCTAAGGGTGTACCCTCAATGGATACGTGGCAAGGTCGCGAATTGTCCTTGGACCCACCATGGGCCGTGACAGAGGATCGATTAATAATGTATGTATGATTTTATTAAATTTATACACAAATAAGGAAAAACACAAACAATATTTTGAATAAACAATATGTAATTAGATTGCAATATATATAGTTAAAATGACGTTATAATATGTTAATGTAAGATTAATGTATTTTACATGATAGTCATCATTAGAAATATAATAATATTGAAACATTAAAATTCCATTTATTTTTTTTATTATTATTGGACATGAACTCACACTCTCCAAAAGTAAATATTATATTTTGGTCGTCCATTTTTTAGTTTCCTTCATTAGAGAGAATCTACAGTCTACACAAAATACACAAGACACATCTGCGGGGTAAGTTATTACAAATCGTGTCGCGATTTCCGTTGATATAGAGTATTGGGTGACTAAACTTAATTTACCGGTATTTAAAGTATAATTCAGCTTTACGCTGCATCCCGCACACAGCAGGGTGGGCAGAGGGAACTTTGTGTTAAGACACTCCGTTCCCCACTTTCCGCCGAATTCTGGAAACATTGCGTGTTGAGTGGCGGAACTCAACGCAGCGCTTTGTCTCGACACCAGAGCGAAGAAATGAAAATAAGGAAAAAAAATTGTCGATTTTACAGTCACACTTTGTGCCCCTGTGCCACGACTGGCCTAGATTTTTAATTTATTTAAAGTATAATTCACAAGTTCTCTATAAGAAAATGTTATATTTCGCTAATTTAGTGCATCAATTACTCAAAATATTTGTATATTTTGAAGTATAACCGGAGTCTTTACGGATATATTAACATATTTAATTTTGAAAACTGAGGTTGGAACGGAGTGTCTTAACACTAGGTTCCCTCTACCTACCCTGCTATATGCGGGGGACAACGTGAACCTATAATTATAATTTTAACCACAAAGTTCAATTATGTCGTTGATGCACCGAACACACGATTTAAAACCGCAATGCTTGCATTTATTACTACGTAGATATTTTCTATTGAGGTTGTTTTAACTTATTTTGTTTAATATGTATGGCCCAAAAACCCAAAGGAACCTAAAATTTCATTTATTCTTTTTATTTGTTTGATAGATTTGCATGTAATGACTCAGTGGTGGTGGTTGTTGTGGGTACAAATTTAACATGATTTTATTTCCTTAATTTTTATTTAATTTTGAACTATGTCGTTTGATGTTTTCTTACAAAATGTCCTTTAAGAAAAATATAGTAAATTTGTCGTAATTACGTTATATTATATACCGAAAATTACAGACAGTAAGAGACAAAGTTAAATACAATTATATACGTACGTATATACAGCCATAATATTTACAATTCAATACTTAACTACAAACGTTTTCTATTTTTTATAAAAAAAAACTAGTAATTACCGTCGAACATGATAAAAAACAATGAGGGAAAGAAATATTGGATAAATACTAAATAAAATAGCTTACATTATACATAATATAATACATACAAAATAATAATACTTAAATAATTACATTCTATTTTAATAATTGCAAATAAATAAGTATATAAGCAAGCTGTTCCTAACTTTATACAGTAAATTATTAATATAAATTATTGTTAATATAATATTGTCGACCTCAATTAAAACACATCTGCCTCCATTCATCAAAATACATAAAAGCTAGTCGTGCGAAGACCATCGCCAATTAACTTTAATTAAATATGTTTAGTGTTTGATGCAGAACCAGCACGTGTTGCAATTGGACCTTGTTTTTTAACTAACTATACGGTGAAAATTATAACTTATTATTCTTTTTATAATTTATCATGTGAGAAGTAAAGCTACGAACATAATATACAAAAATTTGCAATTGCAGCCTAATAATATTAAAGTGAGTTAAATAAAATTAAATGAAAATACGTACATGAGCTGGAGACATGGCACTCATTAAGAACACACTGGTAGATAATCCAGGATTCCAGCTCAATCATCGTTGAAGCTGTCATATTTTCTTCAATAATTAAAATGTAACACTATAGTCAATTTATTTTAAATGTCTCGTATTTCACTTCGGCCTTTCACTTAATATTTGTTTTTATTATTTTCAATTCACAAATGAACGTTTTTATGTTATTATTTATTGTTTTAGTGTACCGTCTATCAACATACGATCGTACTCAATGTTTTGATCCCGCCCACGTAGGTCAGTAGCTTAAGCTTTAATGAAATAATTCTATAAGCCTCTCTGTTCAACCGCTAGTGTATTTCTGTGCTAGCCGCCCCGGCCGGGAGCGGAAGTTGTATCTGAGTTGCCATACTTATAAGCCACTTTTACTTATTCTTATTTGTTCTCATTGCCGGCTTTCGGTTTCTTGAAATAATTAATAGTAAAAATAATAGTAAATGACTTTTATGTACGCATCAATTTGTTTTTTATGTTTAATTTCAAAATGTTTATATGTAATTAAAATATTTTTGGTTTTAGAGAAGAATATTTTTTAGATGATTAATTTCTATTTTAATTTAAATGTATTCAAAGTAAAAAAATCGAAGTGAAAACTATAAAAAGAATAATTATGTATTTTATATGGGAAAATTTACGTACCTTGCAACATTTTTACCATAGACAAGTGATGTTATAGAGCAAAATGGATTTGTATTCAAATATCGATAAAAACAAAATAGTTTCTAAATATAAAATACAGTCAATTAATTTTAATATTTATAACATATTTGATTACAAAATATGTATAGTAATAACTCAAACTTATAGAAAAAAATTCAAATTAAGCTTAAACATAATAAAATTTTTATCGACTAATTGAAGAAGTGTCATATCATAACTATACGTCTTAAACATCTGTTTAGTCTATGACTTTTCACAAGTGAATCGTACGTAGCAAGTGCTTTATTTGTAAATATTGTTAAATTGTAAATATTGCAAGTGCATTGTGCTAAAAACAAAAATTTTTTGTCTGAGTGTTAAAGACGGTGTTTTATGGCTATATTTGTCTACCAAAGCTAATTTAAGCCCTTTAAGGTAAGAAATTTTGTGTTACGCGTAATATTTTTAACACCTGTTCATTTCCTTATGCAAAATAATACAATAAATTAATTTAGGGACAGCTAGATTGATATTTTTTTTTTCCTAATTATTTAATATATTTTAAAATGCAGTAGACAATATATACTAAAAACTGTTCCGCGTAACCTTGAGCTGAGAAGTGTCATCGTTAAAATCGGCAGCTGTGTTAAACAAAACATATTAATGTATGCATTTTAATTAAGTGCCATTTATAGTCGTGCGTTGTAAAATTATAATATACAAACTTTATATTACCAAATGTATATAATTTGCATATACAAAAATGAATCGTCCATACCAATAAAATTAAAACGAGCAAACTAAACAAAGAATATTTTTGGTTCAGAATTATAATTTGTGATATTTATATGATTTTATTTGTTGATTTAAATTAAATATTCTATTTTTCTATTTGAATAAATTTATTTTCGAAAAAATGAATTTTAATACATAATCAATAATTATATAATAAAATTTATTAAAATTAAATATAACAATGACAATTTTATATATTTTTTTTATATTTTACATATTTAAATTTTAAAAAAATTTTTGTTTGATTACCTAAATATATTAAATATAAAGATTGCTTTAACTTTTTATTAATTTATTTTCAATAACTAACCATAATATTTATCTATAATTATTATAAACCTTATAACAAATTGAAAATTATAAAATGCATTAATCTGTCATTGAGGCTATAATTTTTATTTCTCCACTATTAACACAAAATGTGGACAAATTTCACCACTCAACTTACAATGCCTCAAATTCTGGCTTAAAGTAAAAAGTGGAGGAGTGTCTAGACACTGGTTTCTTTTTGCCTAAATGTGTTTATCTTATTCTGCTATATGGTTGAAAATGAAGCTCAAAAAAAAATAAACAATCAATCAAATGCTTGAAAAATCATGTATTCCTTTGCATTTAAAATATCAACTTTTGTTATCAGTTATCAATAAATGCGTCACTTATGAGAATGTTATCATGTTAGTCATACACATGTTAAAGTAGGACTACTAACAATTGATATCAATATAATTATATTGTAAGATTTTTATTTGTACTTCAATTTGCTTTGTTTGTTTTTTGTATTTTTTAGCTTAGCAGTTCATTTTTTTTATGAGAAAATTAGTCTTTATTATTTGAGGCCAGTCAGAGCACAGTAGCACAAAGTGTGACTGTAAAACCAACTGGTTGTGGGTTCGATCCCCACTCGAGGAGATGAAATATTTATTTAAATTTATATTTCCATTTCTTCACTCTGGTGTCGAGGCAAAAGCGCGGCATTGAGTTCTGCCACTCAACACGCAATGCCTCCAGAACTCGGCGGAAAGTGGGGAACTTAGTGTCTTAACACTAGGTTCCCTCTGCCTACCCTGCTGTGTGCGGGACACAGCGTGAAGCAGATTTTTTTTTGTCTTTATTATCTTTTTCTAACTAGAGTGTGAAAACAATGATAGTTTAAATATGAACATTATCTCAATTTAGAATCAAATGATTTTGACTCAAAACAATACAATGAACAGCCAGACATGTCTATTATGTTTCTGATTAATTATGTATTTATTATATAAAGTTTTATACCTTTCATGTAATCTATAACAATTTCGTTTATCTAAACTTAATTATATAATTGTTTTTACTATATATTTATTTCTTAAATTAAACAGTATTGGCTTTATATAATTCTCGAAAGTAAATTGCATCCATTAATTATCTACCATGTGATGGACAACTATAGAAGTTACTCCGATGTTAGGTGCAACATTTCTAATATACCAAAATTACTTTCCTACTCAAAGAAATGAAATATTAAGTATTTTCGTTTCTTTGCTCTGGTAACTAGGTAAAGCACAACTTTGAGTACTGCCATTGAACATGGAATATCTTGAGACTTCTGCGGAATGTGAATCGAAGTGTCTTAACACTAAGTTCCCAAGTTCCCTCTGCCTACAGACCTGATACAGCGTAAGCTAAAAAAAAACATATCTGCTATGTGATGTACGATGATAGAAATCTCTTCAATGTTAAATGCAACATTTCTAATATACCTCTAGTAAGGATACTTTCTAGTTTCTCCATACAAGTATTTATTATGGCGATGTATGCAGGTTGTCATTCTGTACACAAATCACATACGATTGCCGAATATGAATATATAAACATGTTGCGTAGGTTTGCGCTTAGCGGAACATTTGCATTAGTTCATACCATTGTTATTATTATGAAGATATTATTATATGTATACAATTCATATATAATTTGAGTAGGAATGTTAAACCTTTACAAAATAAAATATTTTTTTTATGGTGAATTAAAGCTGGTTTATTTATGTATTATAAGTAACAAAAAAAATCAAACTAAATAACAATAAAAGTAGTTTTATTATGTTTTTTTTTAATGACCTGATTTTGCGACGCCAGGCGCAAAACAATACGGTAACACTACTGTCACTAATTCGATCTGTGTATCGATTAAAGCCGTGTCATCTATCTATATATAAAAGGACTTGTGCTGACTGACTGAGGTAAGACGCACGCAGAGCCGTAACCGCTGATGGTAGAAACGTGAAATTTGGGCAGATGTTTATTTTCATATTCTGGACATCCACTAAGAAAGGATTTTGAAAAATTTTAACCCTAAAGGAATGAAATAGGGGTTGAAACTTTGTATGGAATTTTTTTTAAATCGGCACCGATTTTAATAAAATTTTAAATTCAGACTCTTAAAAATATTTCATTGAACACGTATTTCATGGTTTTTTAGAATTCACCCCCTAAGGGTGTAAATAAGAGGTTGAAAGTTTGTATGGAAAAATCTTTAAGTCACCACCGATTTTTATAAAAAAAATAATTCAGACTGTTAAAAATACTTTATTGAACACGTGTTTCGTGGTTTTTTTAGAATTCACCCCTAAGTGGCCAAATAAGCGGGCGAAGCCGCGCGCGCTCACTAGTTTAAAAATAAAATATGTAACTTAATATGTTGTGACACTGGCAGATTATTTTGCGCCTGACGTCGCAAAATTAGGCCATTAAAAAAACATAAACTACTTTTATTGTTGTTAAGTTTGATTTTTTTTTCTTTTAATTTTTTATATAGACTACACAGTTTATGTAAAAAATTAAAAGAAAAAAGTTTGTGCAGTTTATATGAATATATCTCTTAATATGTATATTATTGTTATTGTTGTTGCCTTTCACTGACGCTAGATACTTTTTTTTTAAATATTATTTGTTATTGTAACCTCATTCATTATTCGGAATAAAAAAAACTTTTTGTCTTGACACCAGGTTCCCTTTACCCTTCTGTAATCGTCGCCGTCTCCTGCTGTATATATTTTATATTATTGACATTGTAGGTATGATTAGCTGAAGAACATTTTCGTTGAATCAAAAAGAAACAACTCAATTCCATATCATATTTTCATCTACGATTTGAACTTTCAACCATCGTATTCAACATTCAAACGACTGAGTCACAACGGCGCCGTACATAATATTATCGTATTTAATGTTTTGCATTTCTAGCTTCCAATGGCCGCATAAGGTCTGAGGCGTGTGCCTTATCAGTCTATTGCTGTGTCAGGTCCATAAATAACGCGTGTTCGTGTTTTTATATAAGTTATTTCTATTTTTAAATGACCATACCGTAATAAGTGAATAGGTAATTTCGAGAAGCTCTACGTAGTAATTAACTTTTTAATAATAATTTGTTAACTTTAGGTTCCCAAGTTAGCTCTGTTATGTGCTGGATACAGCGTGAAATAAATAATAATAATAAATAAATTAAATATTTATTATATATTTATAACATATCAGATGTCAAATTACATATATATATATATATATATATATATATATATATATATATATATATATATATATATATATTGTTCTTTTATTTCCATATCGAGACATACGCTGTTCTATTTTGTCAGAGTAAGGAAATGTAAATTATTGATTTCCTTGAGTAAGACTTCGAATCCACAACCACACACCCAAAATTTTAAAATTGTTTATAATCGATGTTTTACTACTAAACTACTTATTAGAAACGTAAACTTTAGTATTTTACAATTGTAAAACAAAGAAAATCGCGAATTGAATGGACTTCCTTTTAAGAAATCCTTTATTCCGCTTACATTTAGTCGTGTGACCTCAGCAGCCCTATTAGTCTCGGATGTTCTTCCGGTTCTTGTAAATCGTATTGTATGCTTTTAAAACTATTTACTATTATTTCCTGATAAAAACTATGTTAGAATATTGTATATTTGAGGCTGTCGTGGCGCACAAGCGACTGTAACGTGACGGTTGTGGGTTCAATTCCCACTTGGGGTAATTTAATGTAAAAAATATAATATATTTTAATTTACTTACTCTGGTAACGAGGCAAAGCGCGGCTTTAAAGTATAAACTATAAGCAATAATTAAGACGACATTTAATTATTTTTTATAGATTATATTTTAGCTGAGCCATTATGGTTCTACATCAAGCGCGCGAGTTTTCAAAGTCAAATACAGCCTACATCCTGCGAGGACCTAATATCTATACGAGAAAAAAGTTTCATTCAAATCCGTCCTGTACTTTAGAAGATGTGCATGCCCAAACAGACAGAAAAAAATTATACATAAATACCTACTTAATTATTAAATAAATCAATAAATAAATAAATCAGCTGTATCCCGCACACAGTAGGGTAGGCAGAGGGAACCTATCATTAAGATACTCCCTTTCCCACTTAACGCCGAATTATGGAGGCATTGCGTGATGAGTGGCGGAACTCAAGCCCGCGCTTTGCGTCGACACCAGAGCGGAGAAATAGAAATATAAATTTTAATATTTAATTTCCTCGAGTGGGGATCGAACCCATAACCAGTCGCGTTTACAGTCACACTTTGTGCCTCTACGCCAAGACCAGCCTCTACTTAATTATTAAGAAAAAAAATTTAAACTACTGTAATCGTTATATTAATAGTAAATCATTTACATATGTGGGTGATTACGAATCTCGACCGTAACCGTATTACCTAGTCATATTGTATAAATTCATTAAAACACTTGGGTTTATATAATATTTTTTCAACAAAATATATATTTTGTAACAAAAAATGATATTATTTTATCAAGTAAAAAATATAATATTATTATAATACAAACTAGATTCCGCCTTTTTGTTTCCTTTAAAAAAACTTAACACTTCAAATACAATTATAGTGTCCATTTTTTGTAATGACAGCCACATGTACTTTTGAGGTCATCGTGGCACATGACACAAGCGTGCGATTGTAAATGCAATGGTTGTAAGTTCGATTCCCCTCGTGGAAAAGAAATATTTAATATTTTCATTTCCTCGATCTGGTAACGAGGCAAAGGGGCGTTGGGCTCCGAAACTCAATACGTAATGCCTCGAGAATTCGGCGGAAAGTGGCGAGCAGAAGTATCTTCTACTCGTGACTCCGCCTACCCTACTGTCTCCAGGATACAGAGTGGGTCCTAAAAAAATCCTCTTTTGAGAAATTAACGATGTTTTTATTTAATTTGTATACATATGCCTAGAAAATAAGAAGTATTTAGATAAAAAGTAGACTAACGTATTTTTTAATTTCAAGGTGTTCTTCCACACTTAGCAAAGAAAAATACTTTTATAGAAAACGCATTGAACGCAGCGGGATTTGAACCCGTGCCGCTTGGAAGCCGTCCAAGCGCTCTAACCGCTAAGCCATACATACGTAGTTACAACATAATTTGTGTCTATATAAAATAAATTGCTCCTACTACTACATAAGTAAACATAATCGGCTTTACTTAATTAACATTTGCAAATAGGGCTTCTCCACTCGACTCGATCGAAAATTGCTTTGACTAGAACGGGGTCTGCCCTTGGCCCAAATAATATTTGATGGTTACTGCGAAACTTGAATCAATCTTCTTGTGATATATTTACTTTTTGAGGAAGCCGAATGACTTTTAATGCGTTGGTTGTGTGTTCGATTTCCACCTGGGAAATGAGTTATTCGCTTTGTTAAGGAAAGCGCGGCGTTTAACTCTCAAGTCAATCAACACGCAATGTCTCGGAGACTGGGCGGTGCGTGGGGAACTAAAAATATAATAATAATAACTTTGTAATTACTAATTACGCATTTACTCTAATCAAATGTGCGTTTTTGCGTTTAAAATTGACAGTAGATAAATACAATACGTAACAAAACATAAACTGGCGCTTTAACATAAGTTGTTTAACGAGAACGAGAGGCCAGTCGTGGCGCAAGGGCACAAAGTGTGACTGTAAAATCGACTGGTGGCTCGATCCCCACTCGAGGAGATGAAATATTTATTTACATTTATATTTTCATTTCTTCTCTCTGGTGTCGAGGCAAAGCGCAGCGTTGAGTTCTGCCACTCAACACGCATGCCTTCAGAATTCGGCCAAAAGTGAGGAACGGAGTGTCTTAACGATAGGTTCCCCCTGCCTACCCTGCTGTGTGCGGGATATAGCATGAAGCTGGAGCTGATTAGATTTGATTTTGTGTAACGAGATGATCATATTTTTTTGTTGAAACATAAAAATCTAAGATTATGGAGTTGAAGTAGTAAATCTTCACCGGCTACTCTACTACTAACAAACTTATATTGTACAAACTAAATGAGATACGAAATCGAGAATCCAAGGAGATCGAGCCTGCGACCTTCGTACGCTTACCAACTGCGTCATGACGGAGTTAAAAATAAAATGTTTATAATGTAGTGTATAAAGTATACGTCATTTCATATAGTTTGTTACGGGTGAATCTTTTAATATTTATTTAACTTCAAGCGAAGTAGACAGAGGGAACTTGGGAACCTAGTGTTGAGACACAGTTCCATACTTTTCGCCGAATTCTAGACCCAATGCGCATTGAGTGGCGGAACTGAAACGCACTCGTGGAAATGAAAACATTCAACGAACCCCGCCAAATCGGGAATTGAACCCACAACCTGTCTCGCTTACAGACGCACATTTGTGCGGTTGCGTCTCAAAAATTATAATTATAAAAAATAAAAAAAAATATTTATTAAAAAAGAATCTCTCAATGTTTATAGAGAGTAAGAAAAATATTTTATTAACAAACATGTTCGTATATCCGATTATGATTTTCCGCCCACACTATAGTCCTTTATTTGTCTGTGGCGAATACGAATGACGTGACTTTATATGGTAACGCTTCAGATATTACGTTTTTACTTTTGATAACAATGTGATTGTATAATATTTATAAATCGCCATCAATTCTGAGATCGATCTTGAGAGCGAACTTGATATGCCATTTTCATTCATAGATTATGTTAATGAATTATAACGGCATCTCAAGATTCATTTCAGAGTTGAGAGGTTTATAATATAAATACAGGGCTAAGAAACGTTAATATAAAATATGTTTTGTTTAATGCATTACTATCCCCCAGACTGTAGACGTATTTATTTTTATCGCTTTGTTCCCCCACAATGTTTTTAAATAGGCAGAAAAAAAATTTAAGCTATTCAGTGCTGTAATACAAAACAGACAAAGTAAATAATATAAATATATGTATATATATGTATAAATGATATGTAGATGTATAGAGGCTGAGAGAGAGAGTCGTGGCGCAGCGGCATGAAGTGTGATTAAAACCGACATGTTGTGGGTTCGATCCCCACTCGAGGAGGTGAAATATTTACTAAATTAACATAACACTAGGTTAACATTAGGTTCCTTTAACATTGGGTTCCCTCTGCCTACCCTGCTGTGTGCGGGATACAGCGTGAAGCTGATTTTTTTATTTATGTATATACATATATGCTTTACAACACGAAATTTATATGCATTTCTCAAAATCCTTTTGATAGGAATACCTTCTAAAATATCACCATGATTCGTTCGTGATTCTTAGATATTAATAGAATTTGAGAGCTATTTTCATTTCTGTGTGGGCGAATTATGTCTCATCATTGGATGCGTTCATTCTCTCTTTTATTCGTCACTTTCCGTTTTGGCAACGGCAACTGTAAACAGTATGGAGGCCAAGATTTAAAAGGAAATAAAATAAAAATGACTTTGGAAAAACTTGTGCTTTTATCTTTAGCACATAATCAGTAAAAGCTACAGAGAAAGTTTTTCCTTATTGTACTGTTTTTACTTATGTTTATAGTTTAGTTATTTTTCTTTGTTATATTATTTTTTGAAACTATTTTTAAATTGCTTATCAAATAAGACTATAATATAGAAAATGCCTTAAGTCTTTTAAAGGAAATAAAAATCCTAACAAACTTATTTATGATTGTTACAGGGTCATCGCCATGGTGGTTGAAGCAAATCCCATTGTTGAAAACCGCTCGGATGGTAAGTACTTGGTTATAAGTGATTATAAACTAAGAGAAATTAAGTCCATGGGCGCACTTGGACCATTTCTGACATGTTTTGATGGTTATTTATTTATATCCTCCGGAAAATGTTCAAAATATAATTATATCAAATTTTATTGGGTAGAGAAGACTTGGGTCGTACTTTCCTGGTACCACGAGCTCCTCTGCCTGCAAGGCGATGGGTCTCGCGTCGATACTGTTGCTCTTTGGGTTCACATAGATTGTAAGTAAAATTTCTAAATGGACGTGGAGAGTAGAATATTTTAGTCCTGCCCGTCTTCCTTTAAAATGTTATCTTAGAAAACGCATTTTCTATTTAAAAATATATGACCACGCTGTTTTAAATCAAATTTAAGGCTTATATTAAGTGTAATGGAAGTTTAACCCAAACACTGTTAAGTTATAGAGGCCAAAATTCCATTCAGCTGACGACCTTCGCATTCTTTAAGTTTACTTTGTAGTAAACATCAGAAGACTTATATTTTAACTTATTTATATTTTAATTTTAACTCTTTATTGTTAGAATACAGAACGTTCAAAGTTAAATACTGTGATTCTTTCCTTTAATCAAGTTTACTTTATAGAGTCACCTCTATGATGTTTATATTAAATTAAAAAATAAAAATCAGCTTCACGCTGTATCCCGCACACAGCAGGGTAGACGGAGGGAAACCTAGTGTTAAGACACATCGTTCCCCACTTTCCGCCGAGTTCTGAAGGCATTGCGCGTTGAGTGGCGGAACTCAACGCCGCACTATGCCTCGACACCAGAGCGAAGAAATGAAAATATAAATATTTTATCTCCTGGAGTGGGGATGGAACCCACAACCAGTCGATTTTAAAGTCACACTATGTGCCCCTGCGCCACGACTGGCCTCTGTTTATATTGACGAATAAAATTCCAAAAGAGTTTTTTAACAAAATTGGACTATGATGTAATTTAAATAATTCATAATTTTCAATATTTGTAATAATACACATTATTACGTACACAATATTCAAAATAATTATTTCTTATCTCTTCTAATAAGTATTTGTTATCTTGAAATATTGGAAAAACCTCATTTAACTAACCATATTAAGACTGGCTACAACATCAGTTTGAGACACAAAAAAAATTCTTGTTTAAACATCAGCAGAACATCTGGCTCTGTCATTATTCTCATTTCGAGACAACAACAAAAGTAAGGAGTTCGTTGTTAAGTGACCTTGACTTTTTGTATGTGAATTGAATCCCTCGACACTGTAATTGACTCTAATGGACTATATAATAATATATGAAATCGCTTTTTATTATATGTTTTGCAATGTAGTGTATTTTTGTAAACTAAATAAATCAAATAAATCAGCTACACGCTGTACTTCGCACACAGCAGGATAGGCAGAGGGAGCCTCGTGTTAAGACACTCCGTTCCCTTTCTTTTTGCCTCATTCTGAAGAACACCAGAGCAAATTAGCTTCACGCTGTATCCCGCACACAGCAGGGTAGACAGAGGGAACCTAGTGTTAAGACACTCCGTTCCCCACTTTCTGCCGAATTTTAGAGGCATTGCGTGTTGAGTGACAGATCTCAACACCAGAGCGAAGAAATAGAAATATAAATTTAAGTAAATATTTCATTTCCTCGAGTTGGAATCGAATCCACAACCAGTCAGTTTTACAGTCACACTTTGTGCCGCTGCGCCACGACTTGCCTCAAATTGCATATATTAAAATATTTTTTTGGATTTCCGCCGTTCCGAACAAACCAAGTTGTTTAGACATTTGGTCGTATGTGTATTCAATCTCGAAGCTCGTCGGAAATTATGTTTTCGTTTTAATATAAATGTAATGGATATGGGTATTTTTCAATGTCTTCTGACTAAACTAAACTCTGTTGAGACTAAACTAAGTTGTTAAATATTTGATGTTATTATGGATTTTTAGTTTTTTTAAGGAAACGATTGCACATTTTTGTATTTTAATTACTTAGAAGGTTTATTTATTTATTTAATATTTTATTAAACCAACTTAATAATAAAAATACACAAGGAAAACAAAGGAAAAATAAAAGTTATACATTCGATTTAGATACTATCTTAGAAAAGTTGCATGTTTGTTTTCGTGTAGCAAAATGAAAAAATATTTACAAAAAAGCGTTAAATAGATGATATGAACCTATTACAATCCCAGAATCCGTTTTAACTAAATATACTATGTATTATGTAATTTCAACGTATTTCATTATCAACATTTATTTTGCAACATAAGTAATAAATGAAATAATAAAAAGAACAGTTCCAGTCCTACTTTTCATGTAATATATTTTTCATCTATACAGACGCTTTTTTAATTTGCTCCGAAACAGAAATAAAACGCATCCTACTTTCGCCCACGGAGAGTCGTTGCCCTAAATAAAGTGTAATGTCTAAAAATATCTGGCAGCATCCTATTTCATTTGCGTTTGTAGCGTTGATATAAAACACTAACCCTATTTTGAAAAGCGTATTTTTTTATTTAGACAGGCCAGTCGTGGCGCAGGAGCACAAAGTGTGACAGTAAATGCGACTGGTTGTGGGTTCGATATCCACAGAAATAGAAATATTTATTTTAATGTATGTATGTATATTTCCATTTCTTCGCATATTTCCTTTTCTTCTGGTGTCGAGCGCGGCTTTCAGTTCCACCACTCAACACACAATGTCTCCAGAACTCGGCGGAAAGTGAGAAACTTAGTGTCTTAATACTAGGTTCCCTTTGCCTACCCTGCTGTGTGCGGAATACAGCGTGAAGCTGATTTTTTGAATTTGAATTTTTTGTTAGTGTGTGCGTTGGTTCACGCTAATCTGAGAAACTTGAGCATTTTCCAATTTAATTGCAGTTGCAAGTGCAGTTTTTACTATCTTATTTTTGGAAACTTTCCTTAACATTTAGTGCTTGTTTTAAAAATAAAAGAAGTTATACGGTATGTATAACTGGTATTATTATTAAAAGAGAGGTAAGGGAAGACCTCGGTTGACCTTCTAAAACGCAGTATCAAAGATACTGAAGGAGGGTCACGTAAAAAGCATAAGGACCCCCTGGAGGGCATGTATAAAGAGGTTGATGACAGTGGATGAGGCGAAAGAGGCGTAAGTTATTAAAAAGCTAATATAGACTAGTAAAATCATAATTATTATATATAGATCAAGTGGTCGAAGCCACGAGCGAGTCGTTAGTTTTTCATATAAAATAAAATACGTATAAAGCAGTCGTTCACCTAACCAAACATTACAAGATTAATCATTTAAAGCACTATTTACACACTAACTGCCGCATTTGGAGACCGGCTATGAGCTCAAATGATATTTAATTAAATTATTATAAATTTACATATTTATTAGTTTAACACAATGTTAACAGTATGAGTTATACTTAACTATTAACTAATAACATAAATTCCTAGATTTTTCCAGAACTATTTTTCTATATTAAATTTCCTAAAAGTCTATTCCTATGTATATATAATATTATAACATGTAAGTTGTTATCGTCACGGAATAGTTAACATACCAGGAAAATATTAATCTAGATTAAATAATATATTATATTCATTTCGTTTAATTAATTATATGGTCTTTGAATTATTATCAACATCCCTAATCTAATTTATCAAACGTTTCTTCGGTCTTTTGGCCGGAAATGTGCGGCTGAAACGATCAAAGTAAGACAAATTTCGTGTTCATCCAAACAACTGGGGATATATAGATTGTAAATTTTAATTTGAAGGGAAATTAAAGAGATAAATCTCTGTTTTTAGGGTTCCGTACCTCTTAAGGAAAAAGGAACACTTATAAGATCACTTTATTGTCCGTCCGTCTGTCAGTTTGTGAAGACAAGAAGATCCTTTATCTCAGGAACGCTCGGAAATATCGAGTTGAAATTCAAACCTACTTTGATATCCTGAAAAAATCCTATTTTTACATTTACTTAAAAAAAAAATTGGCCGTTTATGTCGCAAAAACTTGTATTTCGACACTGTAAATGGAATCAAAATTAATAGGGCACTTCCGGTTGACCTAGAATTATTAAATTTGGCAGCTAGAATCTACAAATGTTACTAGATATGTACTTTTTTTATGACGCACGAATTGTACGGAACCCTCGGTAGGCGAGCCGGACACGCGCTTGTTCGGTTTTTTTTTTCGTTTAAAGTCCATTTTTTGACATTATACGCTTACAGGTATATAGTAATTACTCAACACGCAGTGCCTCCAGAGTTCGGTGGAAAATTGGAAACGGAGGATCTTAACACTAGGTTCCCTCTGCTTAAATGACGCTAAAAAAAACATACTAACTGCACCACACTGCGTGATTTCGATTTGAAAATAATATTATACGAGAATGAAAAAAGGAGATAAGAGAAAACTACTGTAGTACTAGCTTTCATTCAACATGCGAAACTGGTTTGTGGTAGGTGAAGGTATTTACGGGTGAGGAAACAAGCAGGACGACACAAGTGTTACGTAACATTATGTACCAGAAATAGAACCCATTATGTTTTGACCATCAGTTTGAGATTTGTGTGAGATTAATTGGGTACCTTCAAAAAGCCCGCCTATCTCCACCTCAAAGACTGCTGAGCAGGTGACACCACCTGTAGCTTCTCTGGTGTTACACAGGGTCGTGGGATGACTTACTATCGTATGTAATTATATAAGAAAATCTACATAAACGAAACACCCTATATTAAAAATGAATCTTCAATCTCGAGTTGACGTCAATCTTAGATTGTTCCACACGCTTAGCTCGGTCTCTAATCTGCACGCCAATAACCTAGCAATATCAACTTATGTTCAACGATAGTTTGTAGGGTCTAAGCCGACGATATTGAAAACTACGTTCAATATACTTTTCCTTAAAACTTATATATCTTTGAGGCCAGTCGTGGCGCAGCGGCACGAAGTGTGACTGTAAAACCGACTGGTTGTGGGTTCGATCCCCACTCGAGGAGATGAAATATTTACTTAAATTTATATTTCCATTTCTTCGCTCTGGTGTCGAGGTTAAGCGCGGCGTTGAGTTCTGCCATTCAACACGCAATGCCTCCAGAATTCGGAAGAAAGTGGCTTAACACTAGGTTCCCTCTGCCTACCCTGCTGTGTGCGGGATACAGCGTGAAGCTGATTTGAACAAAAGCAACTTCTACAAGAATCACTTATCAGTTATATGACTGAATTTGATTTGATTTTGATTTGAGAACTATACGAGTATGTTTTAAACCTATAATCAAAACAAATTTCTCATAATATAGTTTACCATTTAATGTAGAGGAATATTAGCTTCTTTATGGTTGCCGTCGTGGCGCAGTGGCAAAGCGTCTGTTCAATTCCTAATTCTGGAGAATTAATTTCATTTCCCCGCACTGGACTGAGCGTTGGAAACGGATTGTCTCAACCAGTTCCCTCTTCCCTGCTATATGCGGGATAAAACGTGAAGCCGAAAAGAGTCTAAATATAAATTTTCTACACTTTGAACGAAACGATAGGTAAATATGAAAAAAAAAAAAACAATTTTACACGTAATATGTTTTTACTTGCACGTTAAACAAAGTTTTTTTTATAATATACTACGCAAACCCGTTGGAGCATGGTCTATTCACATCAGACACATCCTGCCTGCTGCGCTCCATTGGTCCTTTTGTCTATTATCAAAGGCCTCCCTTAGTACACTCCATCTACTACAGTCTTAGTACTCTTGTTCTCATATAACAAAATATTCTACACAATTTTTTTTGTTTTTCAAACCAGAAATAAGGTTATGTGGTAAAACAAAAAAATCATCATACACTGAGTAGTGTATGATGCTATTTTTTTTACAAAAAATCATTAATATTAGTTAAGTTACGGTAATGATATGATTTTGGTTTATAATTTTAAACAAAAAAAACGACTTCTTTAATTTCAACTGGATTCCATAATCAGAACCGAACCAAATTTTCATCAACCTTAAAGTGTATCCTTTCCAATAAAAAAAATATTGAAATCGGTTGGCGGGATATTGAGTTATTTGTCGTAAATGCTTTGATTTAAGACTTATATGATTTTCTCGTGGATACCATTATCAGAAATGGACCAATTAAAATGGGAGCACACATTACTAGCACCACGCACTAGCTTTCAAATAAAAAAGTATCATCAAAATCGATTTACCTAGTCAAGTTCTGACAAACAAACATAAAACAAATATACGGTTGAATTGATAACCTCCTCTTTTTACAGAAGTCGGTTAAAAATAATGTTATAATATCAAACGAAAAAACAGTTGCTCTTTGAATTAATGTTTTCTTATAACAATTTCAACGCAATAAGACTTCTAAAAGTGTAAATTCAGAAAAATATTTTAATATCTTTAATCTTTAAAAATAGTCATTAATACGCTATTAATCTGAATTTTATCTACAAAAAAAGGTTAATTAGTGTTAGGTATATTATATAGTATTGTATCATTAGATGCATATTGAAATCAATGTTTTACTTTTTTAAAGAATATGTTTTTTTATAAAATTTAAACGAAAAAACTTTTTAATATTTCAATTAGCTTGGCCTGCCTTGTACCTTAGTTGTCGTCCACAACTCTCGATACTATTGACTTACGACGTAAAATAAAAAAATCCTCTTTTATTTCCCCGTTCTCGTAAGATTTTCAGACAATCCACTATTAAGTGCTCCCATACGCTGCCCAAGGAACCTACAAAATAATTTCATTTTCAGCTGTGCTTTGTCTGCCTGCCTGTCTTTCCTTGCCTGTGAACGACCGGTAGACACCAGTCGTTCAGTAACGAAAGAGTTATTTATTCTATACTTTACTAGTGACCCTTGCCTTTCTGATTCAATTTACAGCCCGTTGTGACTGAAAGAGCTTTTTCACTTCTCATTTCACACAAATTGCAGTTACTGCATTTTGAATTGCAAATCAATTCAATTCAGAACTCCCACGCCTCGTTTTACGGGTGCGGGAGAAATAAAAACAATATAAATATGATTTCTTGCCTGAGTGGAGATCAAATTCACAACTAGCGCAGTGACAGTAATGCATTGTGCCACGATGTCCTCAGTTATTTATTTGTCAATTATAATAAAATTGTATAAATAAAAATAAATAAATCAGTTTCACGCTGTATCCCGCACACTGCAGGCTAGGCAGCCTAGTGCTAATGTTTCCCACTTTCCGCCGAATTCTGGAATCATTGCGTGTTAATATATTGTCCACCATATTGAAAAACTTCGAGGCCAGTCGTGGCGATGACGCACAAGCGTGCGTCTGTAAACGGTTGTGGGTTCGATTCCCGCTCGAGGAAATGAAATATTTAATATTATCAAGCTCGTCTTTTAGTTCAGCCTCTCAATATGCAACGCTGCATTTCGGTGAAAATTGTGAAATTTTAATAGTTACGAAGTATCTTAACATTTGATTCCCAGGTTCCCATTAAACTACAACTATGTTAATTAATTATTATACATGACCTGTTTAATTAAATTTAAAGTATTCCACTTTGATATTTATATGAGTATAGGATGACGAGTCTTGGCACTGGCGATGGCGCTTGCCTATAATAATATTTTGAAATCATGTTTAAACAGCGTGCGACGCAAAGGACGAACTTTTATAATATTTTTAGAACAAAAAGTACATATTCTTTGTGTATTTAAAACATAAAGAAGATTTTTTAATTTATAAATTTTAGACTAAGATCTTTAATGTAATAAAAATTTTAATTATTTTTCAAGATTATCGCTGAAACAAATAATGTTATAAAATACAAAAAGGAATATCTATATAATAGCGGGTAGTATTCGCTTTTCTTTAACGTGATATGAATAATAACCTTTTTTAGTATAATAAGGCTTAGTTAAAGGTCAAGTACGCAATATCTTTATACAGGCGTCTTCAGTACATTCGTCGACTAAGATATTATACCATTACCAAGACTTGTATATGACTTTTCTTTTTTTTAATATATTTGCTTTTTAAATTAATTGAATAAAAAATACCTATTTACCTTTTTTTAGTATTATAAGGCTTAGTTAATATTGAATCAAAATCGGAAATTTACCTTATTTGGACAATCATGCAAAAAATCATGTTCAATTGTATATTTATATTGTTGTACGGAGAGAACAGAGGGCGGAGAGTAGTAAACACTGTGATTTTTAATGCGACCCTGCTGGCAGTATTGCGATCGCTTAATTGAACCCGTAACTATCGGTGTTTTTACAATGACACTATCAATTACTGTGCTATTGAGAAAATAATAAAAATATTACAATGGCGACTATGTTTCTTATCGCCGACGAATAATAAAATTAATATACATTTTATTTTCAGCTCTACGCTGTATCCCGCATATAGCAGGGAAGGCAGAAGGAACCTAGTGTTAAGACGCTTCGTTCCCCACCTTCCGTCGAATTTTCGAGGCTTTGCGTTTTGAGGGGCGGAACTCAACACCGCGCCTTGATACCTGGCCGAAAAAATATAAAAATATATAATTCGTTCCCTCGATTGGAGATCGAATTTGAATTGAAGATAAACCCACATATTATATTTAATTATTTAATATATAAAAAAATTCTTCAACACGATGTGTTTTAAAAAATTAAGGATGTTGTATTAACAAAATATTTTCAAAAGTTATTATTATTCTTTTAGACAGGGTGCACAGTTCCTCTCTGAGGCCCAGAGCTGGTGGTGACGTCATTCCGGAGCGCTCAGTGGGCACCCTCGACCTCAACATGTCGTATTCAGCACCCTCCAACTTGGTACTCACGCCGGCACCGGAGTGTAAGTGACAGTTTGTACTGTAATTTATTATTAGATATTATTGACGTTTTTTTTTTAATAAATAAGGATTTATAATATGATGCAAAGCATAAAAAATCCTTTTTTTCTAATAAATAAAGATTTTTTATGCTTTGCATTATTATATTATTATTTTTCACGTTGGTATTTCGAACTAGGACTTATTTAGTTTTAGAAAGAATGCTACTAATATTTTGACATTAAAAAGATAATGGCGTAATTTTAAGCCCCAATAAATATATGAGTTGTCGTTTAAACTTAACTTAAATGCTTATTGACTTACTTATTGATATGAAAACATATACTTATTTTTTACAGCTTCACTATCCTTATATAGTTATGCAGACAGAGGAAACCTAGTGCTAAGATACTCCTTCAATCACTTTCCGCCGAATTTTCAAGACATTAGGCCGAGTGGTGGAACTCAACGCCGCCTTTTGTCTTATTACCAGAGCAAGAAAATGAGAATATTGAATAATCCATTCCTCCAAGTGGAAATCGAACTTACAACCGTCGTCTTAACAATCACACGCTTAAACAGCTTCAATATTTATACATAGATAGATATATTTCATTTATTTATCTCCCCACATCATCAAGTAAAGTGTCTATTGTCTTCCAACATCTCTTATAAAATTCAAAGGTCGTAAGCTCTCCCGTGGCATATCAAGGGCGACGGATAACGAGGGGCTGGTGTGGGCGTTGCGGAGCAACACCGAGCCGGAACCTAACACGCTGTCGTCCGACCACATTCTGTTGTTGCCCGATATATCTGTATACCCGCCGGATTTCAGGTGAGATGACATTTTGATTAGGTTTTTTTTTTTAATACTTAATAGTGATTAATTTTACTTTTTTATGTACTGTTTGTGTATGTGTTAATAATAATAATAAATATACTTTATTGCACATTTAAAAGAAACAAAACAACTTACAAACATAATATTAATAATAAAAAAAAGTACAATAAGGCGACCTTATCGCTTAAAGCGATCTGTTGCATTGCTTAATAAGTGGAGGGTTACAAAATATATATTTTATGCACATATCTTTTCCAGTAAATCTAAATCTGAATTTATGAGTTCGATATTCTCTCAGATATATAGATTTTACGTGTATTTTTGTATATTTACCATAAAAAAAAACAATGTTGGTAAATTGGATTTACGACTAATGGCCTTTTATAATATAATTTTATAATACATACTATTAAAGCATTGCAACCATCTTAGAATTTTTCATTATTTCTCCTTGAATGCTCGAATATTTTTACATAAACAAACATAACTTTCCGAATTCGATTACTAATTCTTCTCTTCTAATATAAAATGAGCTTACGTTAACTATTTTTAACGTGGAACTCCCGCATGGCGCTGTTTCCAATAATATTGAAGTTAATTGGCACGTTGTTTTTTTAGGTATATTTAACTTTGATTTAAAACCAAAATTAATTATTAAATGTATTGATAATCACATAAAATATAATTAAGAAAATTTATAAACAAATAATCGTCAATAAATACAATATGAATATTATAACCAAATAAGGTAATGGACATTACACAGGCTGGTGACGCAAGTATGTAAATAATATGAGTAAAAACCGGCGTCATCCAAACTGAAAAATACAAGACATAAAATGCGGGCAATTGTTGTAAAGTCCAGATCACAAAAAAATATTTTAGGTTCACGCTGTATACCAAATGTAACATGGTAGGCTAAGGGAACCTAGTGTCAACACAGTTTCTTCACTTGCCGCCAAATTTTCGAATGAATGACGGAAATCAGTGCCGCGTTTTGTCTTGTTAGCAGGACGAGGAAATAAAATAGTTCATAATTAATTTTCCAATGGAAATTGAACCCACAATCGTCACTACGTAACTGTCACCCGTTACCGCAGTTTACAGTCAGACCTTCACAGTTAGTCATTAATATTTTTTACTTATTAAAATATTTCTGATTGTAACGCCATATATGTATAGGAACGTTAAGGAATGAATACGAGGAATGACTTGTGAATGTTAACAATATAGTAATATCGTTTATTTTGAATGCTCCATTAGAAAAAAACAGTTAAAAGTAATAAAAATTATTTTCCATTGAATTTTTTTTTTTTTGTAAAATTCAATTTATGTATTTTAAATAAAAATAGTAAACAAAATAATAACACCTAAACAAATCGCACAAAAGAATTTATGAAGATTAGATAACAAGATAAAGGTCTATTTATACAAATTTAGCTTACTAAGATCTTGGAAATAACTCTTGATCATATTTGATAACGCCATCTATATATAAAAATATCATTGCATTTTTTTGTTTATATGAACATAAGGTATAATATCGTTCAATTATATCTTTGTAAATTTTACTAAATTGTTATATTTTTTCTTTAGTTTGTAGAAAACGAAATTATATTTATATTTCCATTTCTTCGCTCTGGTGTGGAGGCAAAGAGCGACGTTGAGTTCCGCCATTCAACACGCAATACCTCCTAAATTCGGAAAGTGGGGAACGGAGTGTTTTAACACTAGGTTCTCTCTGCCTACCCTACTGTATGCGGGACACAACGTGAAGCTAATTTTTTTGTTTTAGTTAATTTAGAAAATTTATAAAAGAAAATATATTTAATATAAATAGAAAACGAAATGGTAACAAATTCTATAGTTCCTTGAACCTACACGCAAATGCGATTTATGCACAATAAACATAAAAACGAAAAAATGCATGCATTTATAAACTCCTTTGGAATATAACATAAATATTAATTATTAGTAGCCGTTTATAATAAGATACACTATTTTAAACTGCTAAAATTTACTTATACATAAGACAAACGACCAAAACGCGACTTCGCCCGCATCATGTTGTTATATTACAGCCAAATTATATAAAAAAATCTACATAAACTGTAGAATATGTGTTATTATGGCGTTTAAGCTGTGTTACTGTAAAGTACAATATTAATCGGTTTGGTTTTGGCGTAAACGTGGAACAAACATCCATCCTCACAAACTTTCACACATATTAACGTATTTAAAGATATCGTCTTTTTGTTTTTTTTTTTAAGTTTTCGGTACAAATTTGCTGTAAAGTACAATATTAATCGGTTTGGTTTTGGCTTAAACGTGGAACAAACATCCATCCTCACAAACTTTCACACATATTAACGTATTTAAAGATATCGTCTTTTTGTTTTTTTTTTTAAGTTTTCGGTACAAATTTTGTTATAAGTAAAATTTCTGGGGTGGGCACGGACCACCCGGGTCCCCTCCTTTGCTACACTCATGCATATAGTATAAGTAGGATTCTTTTGGACTCTATAAGAAGTCACCGTGACATTGCTTTGCTTTTGCCTCACTTTGCACGTGTCTCGGCAAAATGCCAATTCACCTTACACTACAGAGGCTCATAAATTTCGGTCCGATACAAATCTAGTCTCTTAAATGCTATACAAATGGGTTCTTTGGGTTCTTTCGTTTTTCTTGCAGATTAGATAGTGAAATGAAGTGAAATGAGTTAAAACAAGTTTTATATATCGGATTTGGTTATCTTTCATTTATTGATATGTATGAATTCTTTGTAATTTTTTTTTCTATATATATTTAAAATAATCCTTAATATGTTTATTTATTTTAAATACTTGCATTAAATATTATTAATTAATTAAAAGAAATAAAAAATAATTTAAACTATAACCAAAATATATACAAACATATTACTATTTAAACCAAAAATAAAAACCTAAATTGAATATTTTTTATTTCAAATGTAAATATCCATTGTTTTTCTACACAAATTAGTAAGAACCTACTACCTTATTATAACAAAAGCGGTCCTCCGTATACAAACATTTGGCACTCCCATTTTCAGCCATTGAACCTATCAACCTTTTACTCTTTTAACCTTCAGTAATCGGAGCTTAGACTTCACGGTCGTTACAAAAGAAAATACAGTCACGCAAGGCTTTTAAGCATAACTTTTTTGTACAAAACAAAATAATGTGTTTTAGGTGTCAATGTACTTGTATAGAACGTGTGTGTTTGTTCTATTGTATGAAAAATCTTTGTAATGTTTTATATTAATGATTTGTAGCGTCACTCGCTTTCATCAATATCGGATTTCGTCATATTATCTAAATGAGCGCCTAGCGCACTAGAGTGTGACTGTAACGCGACGGTTGTGGGTTCGATCCGCAGGGATCGATTCGAATGGGTTCAGGATGGGTTCGATTAGAACGGATGATTTATTATTTATTAATATTTTCATTTCTTCACCCTGGCAACAAAGCAAAATCCCGGCGTTAAGTTCCACCACTCGACACGCAATGCCTCGAAAAATTCGGCGGGAAGTGGAGAACGGAGTGTCTTAATATTGCTTTTACTATTTTTAATTAATAATATTTTTTGGTGAAATGCTCGCGTGTCGTAAACCGTTTATAAGAAATTCAGTACTATTAGTAATATCATATATTTTTTCTTATTTCACATACAACCTCAAGCAGGTCTAATTACAGATCTGCATTAGCAACATTAATTTTAAATTAAAATGGTTCATGAAACAAAATGAATATATGTTATTATAGCGGCTTGTATTATTTATTTTAGTTTTATTAAAGATTATTATATTATAAGTTTTAGTTTATTACAACACATTTTGAATATTCGAAAGCCTTCCCCAATAAATGAATTATTCAATACAAATAATATTTTTCAATTCCACACCCGAAGTTCCTCCTAGGCCGGTCGTGGCGCAGCGGCACCAGGTGTGACTGCAAAACCGACTGGTTGTGGGTTCGATCCCCACTCGAGGAGATGAAATATTTACTTAAATTTATATTTCCATTTCTTCGCTCTGGTGTCGAGGTTAAGCGCGGCGTTGAGTTCTGCCACTCAACACGCAATGCCTCCAGAATTCGGCAGAAAGTGGGGAACGGAGTGTCTTAACACTAGGTTCCCTCTGCCTACCCTGCTGTGTGCGGGATACAGCGTGAAGCTAATTTAATTTAAGTTCCTCCTATTCCTCCTTCCTAATATTTTGGTACTTTTTCTTCAGGATATTCATAGAAAAAGATCTTCTCGAGACAGCTACACTGGTAACACTGGAATCAGCTAGTATACTAAATTGGTGGCGCCACGGTCGTGTCCCGGGGGCTCCCCGGTTGTTACCACTGGCTACGTCAGGAGATGGAAACTGTTTGCCTCATGCTGCCTCGTTAGCAGCATATGGTTTTCACGATAGATTGTTGGCTTTGAGAACGAAAGTACAAGCTTTGTTGTCCGGTGAAGGTGGAGATGCATTAACACGTAAGTTTTAAAATATTGAAATTTAATATATACATATTTGTATATGTTTTGGTTATATTTTAAATTGTATTTATTAATTAATTATGTATTGAAATTTGTTTAATTTAACAAAAGAATCCTTGTTTAAAATGAATTGTAATAAAAATCTTAAATTCAAATTATAACATGTTTTAAAGGGTTTTTTTATTTAAAAATCAAAATCAAATCAGCTTTACGCTGTATCTCGCACACAGTAGGATAGGCAGAGGGAACCTTTGACCCTTCGTTCACTCACTTCAACACTTCGTTCCCCATTTTCCGCTAAATTTTAGAGGTATTGCGTGCTGAGTGGCGGAACTCAATTCCGCACTTTGTCTCGATACCAGAGGAGAAGGAGGAAAAAAAGGGAAATATAAATGTAAATAAATATTTCATTTCCTCTAGTGGGGGATCGAATTCACAACTAGTAGTGTTTACAGTCATACTTTGCGCCCCTACGCCACGACTGGCCTCTTTTTTTTATTTATTAGTGCGAAAATACTCTATTCTGTCCTTTTGTACATAAAATAATGATACTTAGAGGTACGGAATTTTCGCAAAAAAAAATCAATTTCGCATTTATATTTTTCAAAATTTTAAAATTTCGCATAAATTTCGCATTTATACTTTCGAAATTATAAAATTTGGGTAAATTAGGTATTTACTAAACAAAAATACTTGTTTAGTAATTCTATTACTAAATATGAAAGTAAAATTTAACAAAATACAAAATTTCAAAGTACAAGTCTTAACATTAAACAATTTTAATTAATTAAAATATAACATTGTAGAAATTTCAAGATTCGACTCCTTAAACGTCGTTCTTCGGTCTGTTACGACGACATTGTATATGCTGAAGAAGCGTTCAGCGTCCACGCTGTTGGTTGGATTCCAAATACTCTGTAATGCCGCTTCAGCAAAGGACGGAAAGTTGCATTTGACAGCCAACAATATGTCCTTTACATTGGGGTTTTCATTTATATTAATAGACCGAAGAATTAACCTATGAAAGTGCGCATACCCATCAATTAGCTCATTTTGAGGAAGTCCTTGGAAAAAAGGAATTTTCGAAAAACTTTCTAGCAATACGTTTATATTTAATTTGGTTGAACTTGCAGCCACAGATGGGCAAAACAATTGGCCAATGTGAAAGAAAGCCTCGTTCGTCTTATATTAGTTATAGAAGGTTTATAGAACT
>JAAIXJ010000016.1:224859-299217 GCA_013403705.1 Heliconius hermathena | reverse complement strand
CATCTATATATATAAAAGGACTTGTGCTGACTGACTGAGGTAAGACGCACGCAGAGCCGTAACCGCTGATGGTAGAAACGTGAAATTTGGGAAGATGTTTATTTTTTTTTTCCATACAAACTTTCAACCCCTATTTTATCCCTTTAGGGTTAAAATTTTTCAAATTCCCTTCTTAGTGGATGTCCAGAATATGAAAATAAACATCTTGCCAAATTTCACGTTTCTACCATCAGCGGTTACGGCTCTGCGTGCGTCTTACCTCAGTCAGCACAAGTCCTTTTATATATATAGATAGATAAGTATATTTTATAAATTCCCTCATATTATTTTCATATGTACTATAAATGACTTCGTTTTCCACTTCCTTGAATAGAAACATTGATGTAATCATTATATTCAGCTACACTTATTTCAAAACACAAATGTCCAATATTAAGTAAGTTTTACGAAATCTCAAGAAGCTGAGTTAGACGTTAATAACAACCAAGTTTTTTCTTGAAGCCGTCGTAGCGTAGGGGCACACGCGTGCGGTTGTAAACGCAACGACTGTGGGTTCGATTTTCGCTCAGGCGAATGAAATAATTAATATTTTCACCGTTTTGCTCTGGTGATTGATGCGCGGAGACGCAACGTCTCGAGCGGCGGTGTGTGGGGAACGGAGTGTATTAACGTTCTCTCTCTGCATGCTTTGCGGGATACAGCGTGAAATTGAAAAAAAATGACAATAAAGTAGTTTCTAAGTCCAAACATTCTAATTCCAGGATTTTCGAGGCGATCCAATAGCACCAATACCTTTCGGCGGTATTTACCTGCCTTTGGAGCTCCAACCGGAGCTGTGCAGCAAAGCGCCCATCCTGCTGGCGTACGACGCCGGGCACTTCTCCGCGCTGGTCCCCTGCGAGCCGCTGCCCACCGACGGGGCGAGGGTGCCCTTGGAAGATCAGGCTGGGAACCCGATGCCTGTACGGTAAGTTAATTTTTTTTATATTTTAAACTTCACCTTTAATTTTTTTTATAACAGGCTGAACGTGCTGTGGCAGTAGCAAAATACAACGCCGCGCTTTTGCTTACCAGAGCTTATTTTTATTAACCAAAAGTAGTTTATCTCCCTAAGTTAGGATCGAATCCACAAACATCATCGTTCGAGGGAATAGTTTTATTTATTTTTTTCTCTTTTTTTGGTTACTTCAATATCACAAAAAATTTGCAAAGAAAAATAAATTTTACTTAAGTAATACGCGTCATATTTAAAATTTTATAGTCTTAAATTTACTTTAAATTTCAAAGTATGACTAGCGACTTTAAATAAGTTTAAAAATTATTATAAGAGAAAGAGAGAGAATGTTTTTAACTTATTTTTAACATTTTATTTTAGTTTCAACGTAGACCCAGGCGAAGATTTCAAATGGGACATCGAACCTGATCAAAAAACGATAAACAACTTACTTCCCGACGAATACCAAAGGTCCGCCATGTTGGCAGCTTACCTAGATCTAGAAAGAGTGGAATGTCTAACACAAAGCCAGCCTTCGGAAGAACTAAGAAGATCTTTAGACGCCCTCTCTACTAAAACTTCCAAACAATTGAACTCCGTTGCTAAGCAATTTGGTAGCATAGGAAGATCGATGAGTAGTAAGCTTAAGAAGAACTTTGGTTCGATGGCTAAGTTAGGGAAGTCCGGAAGTCAGAGCAATCCGGAAGAGGGTCTATTAAGAAGACAATCGACGTGTGAAGTGTTGTGTTGCAGAGTGCTGGCGGCGAGGGCGCCCGTGCAAGAGGAAATGGTCAAGAACTATTTGAATGAAGCTTGGATTGGGTAAAAAGCTTTAATTTAGCTGTTATCCAGAGAGATCCTTTGAAAAACATTGCATCTTAAGTTGTAGAAGTGAATACCACGCTTTGTCTTACTGGAGCGCAGTAATGTCGAATAATACACAATTATTACGCCAAATGGGTATCGAACCAACAACCATCGCGTTATTAGTCAGGGTACCAATATTTTTGGTACCTTTTGCAGCCAATCATTCTGAACATTGGTTAGCTATTTGACCAACTCTTTTATATACTAGCTTTCTTCACTTTTTACTACCATAGTTTAAATATATTAAATGTGATTATGAGGTTGCTCGTGGCGCAGAAGCACAAGCGTGCGAGTGTAACACGACAAATTGTGATTGATTCCCAATTGAGGAAATTAAATATGTCATATTTTCATTTCCTCGCACTGGTAATGAGGCAAAGTGTGGCGTTCCGTCTCCAGGATGCGGCGGAAAGTGGGATACAGAAGTGGTCCCAGGTCCCCCTCTGCCTGCCCTACTATGTGCATCATACAGCGTGAAGCTAAAAATATATATAATAATATTCACTTTCTGCATATAAATGTTTAAAATAATACAACATACCACGCAATTTCCCATAACAGATATACAGCAGAAAAAATAGAAAAGAAGAAAGCACCAACAACCAGCCCTCACAGCCCCGCTACGGCACAGGCCGGTCGCAGTTCTACACAGAAGCTGACAAAAGTGCACACGAAATGACTAGAACTTTAACCCAGAAATCTGTGAGACCTGCACAGGATCGAACCTTGTACCTTTCTAAATCAACCTTCTATGACGACCGTCCGCCATCACCGAAGCCCTGCAGGGCGCCGCTGTGTATGTACTATGGAAGTCCGGAGAATAATGACTACTGTTCTAGATGTGCTAAGTTACAGTAAATTATTTGTTTTTTTTTAATTATTGTTGTTAATATTTGGATTATATGCATTATTTTATTTTTTTTATACTTACATTTTTTTTTACATCTTTAATGTTTATTTTTTATCTGTAATTTGGATGTTATATAATCTGTATTCTTTTTCACAATGCTTACAATCTAATATTTCTTCAATTCTTTAACATAGTCGTGTGTAGGTCTAGTTTTGTTACTTACTAAAAATAATTGATTTTAAACGCGAAATCTGTAAGACCTGCACAGGATCGAACCTTCTGCCTTTCTAAGTCGACTTTGACGGTCGATTGTTACTATGATCATAATTTTCTTGGCTGCCATGGCCAAGAAAACAAAGTTTATTATTCTAGATGGGCTGTTTGCAGTTGTGTTTATTATTATTATTGTTGTTAATATTGGATTAAGTATGCAGAATTTTAGTTTTTTGAGCATTTTGCTTGTATTTTTTTTTGCATCTCTTATGTTTTTTTTTTATTTGTAATATGGATGTTTTATAGTCTATTTTTTTTTCATTTTGCATATTATAATCTAATGTTGTTTCAATTCTTTAGTGTAGCAGTGTGTAATTCTAGTTTTGGTATTAACTAAAATAAATTAAGTTTTCTATCAATGTTACTACAAAACCGTTCTGGTTAAATTAAAAGAATCTTATTTTTTTAACTACAAGCCAGACGTACAAATTATTACAATAATTTCTACAAATATAATATATGTCTATACTTATATTTATTAATATTTCATAATATTCATGATAACATTACAGTCAAAAGTTTTAAAGTATTTATTTTGTTACAGACATATAAAACAATCTTTTTTTGAAAGTTAAAATATTGCGCTTCCAATTTAATTCATCATAAAAATGTAAAAAGAAATAAATATATGAATATAATATTAAAAAACTCGTATAATAAAAAATAAGTACCTACAAAAATTAAATATTGTTATTATTAAAATAATGTAAAATTACATGTACGTATGTATGTATTTCAAAATATTTTTCGAATTATATCATTAACTATATTTCTATATTTTAATACAATATTATAACTTTATGTGAATTATTACGAATGGTTAACATAAATCGATTATTAATCGATTTACTCGATTGTAAGAGAGATTTCCCGATTTAAATAATCAATCAGTCAGTCAGGTCAATCATTCGTAACAGGGCACGTCTAAAGTATAGTAATAAATATAAATATTTTTATAACAGAGATAATATTTAAGAGTATTTTTACTTTTTTCATATATATAAATATATAAAAATATGTTTTCCCATTCATTATAATTATCAGATTTAATTTATAATTTACAGTTTTCAAATATAGGTGCAAATTACTTTAGCTTTGTAAATAACGAACCTAACGTAATTTAAAAATACATTTTTAAATTGAAAAATGTTAAAAATATTTTTTTACATTAAAAATTGAAAAGTCCAATTTAAAGTTCAGCTACCTTCCTATTAATAAAGTGTAAAATCCTAATAAACAAGTGTTAATTTAGTCATAATCGAAATTAACTTAAGGCTATTTTAAATGAACGTATTATTATTAATGCTTTAAAAATTTAGCTTAAATAACTGTTTTATCCAATACTATGTCAATTCCTAAATTCTGAGGAAAAATGGGGACCGCAGTGTCTTAGCACTAGGCTCTCTCTGCCTATACGTGAAAAAAAGACCTAAATATGTTATTGAATTTTTTTTAAACACATGATCTATGTACTACATTTTGAGAAATGACCTTTGTTAAGAAAATATTTATTTTATCCATATTTTTTTTTTATTGTTTTCTTATTTATTTATATGAAACAGTAATATATTTTTTTTATGAACGCTGCGACAATAAACTTACAAAATCATATATATATTTTTTAATATAAAATTCAAAAAGATATTGACATATATTGGATATATATTGGATAAAACAGCATTTCTAGTATTAACAAAATGAAATGTTAGATTAGTACTAGCGTTGGATTACAATTGTTGTTATTATTATAATTGTATTTGGTATACTGTCCAAGAATAAATATATTTTACAATTTATAACGATATAGACACTTCCATAAAAATTGTGATGTTTAGGAAAAACGTTAGTGCCCTTTCCTAATGAGTGCCAAGATTTCTTTTTTGTGTTGCCAGGATTTATTTCATCGAAAATATTATGATGTTTACCTATAAAAACTTTTTAGTCTGGCAACACTAAGGGTAAATCGGAAAAGGATTTGAGTAATCACACCTAATATTCACATAGTTGGATCAAAATGTGTTCAATATTTAGTATCAGGTGCTAGCGAGCGAAATGTTAATTGTTGCATATCTATATAAGAAGAGACAATAAAAATAAAGAAATAGACAAGATGTTACAAAAATGAGTTTAATGTTAAAATTATGTGAAGATTTTTTTTAAAATTATAAATTTTCCATTTCAACTATTGACTGCTCTCAAAAATAGCTTAAAAATACTTTATAATTTTTTTAGAAAGAGAATAAAGTAATTATATTTCCAATTATATATTCATTTTAAGGCTAAAATAAAATTTAAACCTTGCAAATACACAAAAAATATAGCCAAGTATGTCAGTAAATCTAAGAAATTATAGAAAAAAAATCATGTTTCGATATTTTTTTTATTGTTTTGTTTATTCAAGATTTTTTTTTAATTTAACATAATGCACTTTGATGACCACTAAAAACTTTTTATTTTTTCTGACAGGTTATTGAATGAGCTTTGAAAATTCGCCGTCCGTACTTAAAAATGTTGATTTTTTTTATCTTCTAGTCCCGTTTTCATAATTTAATCTAAAATTGTAGATTATTAGCTATTATTGTTATTAAGTTCAATTTATTATTAAGTTTAAATGATAATCGATTTCACTACTTAGTTTTAATATCCCACCCTTTTTTTAATATAAGTTGTTTTGTTTTTCACTAGTACTAACTTTTTTTAATATTACAATGTCTTACCATTAATTTTTTGTATATTAAGTTATTAAGAAGTATTATATATAAAAAAAAACGGATGATAGAAATTTAAGTTTGAACCTATGTCTAAACAGTTGAATAATCATCTTTTGAGCCTGAGCCTTAAAGATCTGTGGAATAATTACTTAAACATATAATATTATATAAAAGTGAGATTACATGACATAAGTATGTTTTTACTGAATTTATAATTAAAAAAATAATAATATAAATAATACAAGTTATATTATATGTAGTGTGTTACAAATGGTACTGTTATATTTTGGTAATACTATCTACGGTTGAGATGGCATATCATGTTTTGTAGAAAATAAACGGCTATCCAGTATTCAGTTTTTGTTATTTTATATATATACTTGCGGCTTCGCCCGCATACCACCTATAATACTTTTATTATGCTGCATTTGCCAACAGATTAATACATTCAATCATAAACACTACGTGGCTGTATGATAGGACGTCATCGGCGGCAAAGGCGCCCCCCGCGAGCCTGGGCTTGCGGCCGTAACAGTGTTGAATTATTTTAATTTTACATTTTCTCGAAAGTATAAGTCCAAATTACATGCTATAAAAGCCAAAGATTATCTTCATTAAAATTCCTTGATGATAAAGTAACTTTCGCTCTTACGTTTTAATATGCATGTGAAATAAAAATCGATGAAATATCAACCTTACACTTCTTAAACATTATTTGTCACTAAATGCCTTATTGTCACTTATTTATAAGATATAGATATATGGCGTTGCGGAGTTTATTTTAGATCTAATAAAATTTAATATGTTTCTCATACAACATACTGACATATAATAAGATATATGTGCAGCGCACGCGCTTAAAGCAATTTTAAAGTAATTGTATGACGTTCCTTATTATTGTTATTTTGTATTTTAAGGCTAACTAAGACTTACACCGTAATGTTCTAGCCTACAGCACTTCTGAAGAATGCAGCTTTCATACAAAACAAAAAGAAAGTAAATCAGACCAGTGAATTCAGAGATTTTAGCGTTTAAACAAACAAACAAACTTCCGATTTATTATATTAGTATAGATTCACTTTTTTATCTTGGGATTCTGAATTAGCTTTGAAATGAAGATAATATGCATAAATAAGAACATTGGTATAAAATGTGAGTTTTAATAACGTAAATGACTTTATTATGTAATTTTTTTTTATATTTGACCTGTTTTTCTTTATTGGTAATAAATTCTAACGATAACTATTGCAAGTGAACTTTCTAAGTAAAGTCTAATATTTTATTATTAATTCTAAGTAAGTCTAATATTGATAGTAAGACCAAAATAATCAAAAAGATGGTATAAGACCAGTCGTGGCGCAGGGTCACGTAGTGTGACTGTAAAATCGACTGGTTGTGGGTTCGATCCCCTCTCGAGAAAATTCAAATTCAAATAATTTTATTCAAAATAAGAAGTTACATGTTTTATTATTTGGACGTCAAATAATTTACCACCAGTTCACTAAAGTTAATACCTCAGACCTGAGAAGAACCGGCGCAAGAAACTCAACAGAACCTATTTTTCTAAAATCAATTTTATACAAATACATATTTAATTATTTGTGACAATGATACTTTGAAACAGACTGGAGCGAGCATTTCATTCCCAAGGCGTGTTATCATTTATAAAATCATTAATTTGGTAATAACCTTTAACACACAAACGTCTTTTCACAATTTTTTTTATCGTGATATAGAAAATTCTCTGACGTTCTCTGGGATCCTATTGAAAAGCGTACACATTGTTCCATAAAAGAATTACGGATTCGATGCAACCGAGCTACAGGTGCACCAAGATTATGCCTATTTCTAGTGTTAATATTATGAGCATCACCAATTTTGGTAAAATTATTAATGTTTTTCTTAACATACATAACATTTTCAAAAATATAGAGATGGAACTGTCAATATATTAATTTCTTTAAAATTTTGCCTTGAGGAGTCTTTAGGCAGTGGCGAAACTAGGGTATTTGCTGCCTGGTGCAGCTTAGGACTTGATGCCCTAAAAAAATGGTCAAAATAATTTCAGATTTCAAAACACAGTAGAATAGATATATAATTTTTTATTGCTTCAAAACTATAATAACTATATATAAGTTATAACATTCGATTTTGGTAATAATTATTGCAAACATTTAAAAAAGGACATTACGCGCTTATTGACTAGCAAAGTCATTATTCACATTTTCAAAATCAATAGTATCGACTAGTTCATGTTCGATTGACATGATAGCGAGATTGTATTTTTCATTTTCATTCTCTCATTTTTCTTGTACATTTGTTGATTCTTGATTGAAAAAAAATAGAAGAATTGATCGTAGACTTTGATGCCCCTTTCCTTTTGATGCCTGGTGCGACTGCACCGCTCGCACAAAGCTACGCCGTTATAGATTGCACGAATAGCTCGCTTCTGACAAATATTGGTTGAATACCGGCCGCATTACCCCAAAGTAGAATCCCATAGGACATAATACTATGGAAGTAACTGAAGTAAACAAATCGAGCCGTTTCTACGTTAGTTAATGATCTAATTTTTTTAACTGAGCTAAGTCTATTCGGCAATCCATCAATATGGGGTCCCCACTGTAAATTGGAGTCTATGGTGATACCGAGAAATACCGTAGAATCGACAGGATCTATGGGTTCACCATTCAAGAGTACGTCGGTGTTAACAACTTTCGTGTTAGGTGTTCTAAAAATAATACATTTAATTTTTTTACTATTCAATAGTAAGTTATTAACACTGAACCAATGTACTACTTTCGAGAGAGCATTGTTTACATCGTCATATACCATTTGTCGTCTTTTTATTTTGAAAACTTATAAACAAAAGGAACATGACCAAAAAATAATACAAAAATAGTTCATTTTAAATAAACTTTCTCATTTATTATCTTTTATTCTATTACATACAATACAGGTCCATGTGATTTACAAAGCGTAGTCAGCGTACAGAAGAATCTAGACATTCAATATGTTTATATTTATTTATACATTTCATAAATGTAATTTTAATATTTAAGCAGTCTCTTAAATATATTATATTCTACAATATCGTATTCAGGCACACGATTTAGAGACTACAAGTGAGTGGGGTCTAGAAGAATGTATTCGATATAAGGGCTCTGATGAAAATAGTACAGTAGTTTATAAATATTCATTAAAAATTTTGTACACGATCATGGTATAATATTGACTTACGGTTATAGAATCGATTATTAATATGTATTTTTATTGTTATATTAAACAAACATCAATGTATAATATATCTAGTTGTAGTTAATTTTAATATGTTACAATTCCTTTTAAGTAGTATTAGTCTTAACTTTTAAAGATATAACAAAAAGATGGCGCAAAGTAAAAAAAAACATCGTTTTTAAAACATCTATTTCACATCAATTCACATTTACTTAATAAACTGACTCTGGAGCTATGTATATTGGAGTACTATTTGACAGATATACACGGACAACATGTTATTTTACACTATACATAAATATTTTGTTAGAAATATATTATAAAGTATTAAATTGTATATGTTATAATAAAAGCTAACGAAAAAAAACAATAAAACATATTATTATTATTATTATGAAGTATTTAAGTTTTTTAGATAGACGTTTAAAATTTATATAATAAAAACTTTCAATTCCATTTCACAGAGACTGTGTATGTTGTACAAGCGCGGCGGTCGTGGGTTCGATTCACGCGAGGATTACTTTCATTTCCTCCCTCTGGTAACAAGATAAAGCGCGATATCAAGTACTGTAATTGTCACAAAAATTGGGCGGCGCAAGTAGAACGGAGTGTCTTAATTTTCTCTCTATTGACACTGCTATATGCGGGGTACAGCATGAAACTAAAAAATACCATTTCAGAAAGAAATTAAAACAGTTTTAAGTTAAAAATAAAAAGTTTTCTATAACATATACAATATTTTAAATGTATCTTCGAGAACAATATCCAGCAACTAACTTTAATAATATATAAAAAATCAGAGCCCTTTTTATTCAGTTGTGAGATAAATCTATAAAATCACACGTATTTGAAGCCATTTTACACAGCACTATATATTTGTTCGAATAATTGTCCACTGGTTCACTTATCACTATTTACAATGTCTCGAAGTTCAATGTCTAGTTCAACAAATAGACACTGAGCTCGGCCTGATGTCACGAGTCCGGCAGAATGTCCGACTCGATGATCTCCAAATCTCAACTGTCCTGCCAGTAGTTGTAATTGGCAGACGGAGGCGGGACTGGCATCGGAGGTGCGTTGGCAACGCCAGAATTGTATGGGGAGCCTTGGGGAGATCCGAATCGCGGCCTGAACCATGGTCTACTCGTGTATTGGTACTGATTGTTGGCATAAGCTGCCAAGTTCTGGCCAGTGGCGTTAGGGTAGGGGTTCTGGGAGTTATTAGGGTATGCCACGTTTGGCATGTTGGGAGCTGGGTAGTTCTGGTTAGGAGCGGGTGTGGTTGATGGTGAGAAGTTCGTTTGTGAAGTATTTTGTGAGCTTGGGGTTGCGGTTTGGGAGTACGATTGAGTAGGGGTCTGGGGGTTCGATCCGTTTGATGGGTAGCTCGGCGGCTGAGTTGGAGTTTGGCTGCCATTATAGTTTTGCGTGCCATTGCCGTTTGTGCCATAACTTTGCGTCCCTTGATTGGCTGTGTAAGGAGCAGCCGATGTTCCATCGTTAGTAAAGCTCTGGGTCGGAGTCTGGGCTGGAGTCGTTCCAGATATAGAATATGCATCTTGTGATGAGGAAGATATATAGTTAGTTTGGTTATTAGTGCCGTTCGCGTCGGTTTCCGTTGCAGCAGTCTGTCCGTTGCCGTTGGTCGGGGCGGGGGTGGTCGCTTGGCTCGGCATTGTATATTGCACATTGGGGTTGGTTACAGGCATAGTTATCGTCCCGGAGTTGCCCTGCATCACGTACTGCGGCGGCATGCCCGCGTATTGCGAAGTTGGCGTAATAAAATTGGAATTTTGGGGTAAAATTTGGTGAACGGGAGGTGGTTGTGACACCGGTATCGCTGGATTAGTCATAGGGGAGGATGGGGGAGCTTGGACTATTGGTATGGTGCCAGAGACGGTTAAATTGGAATTAGCAAGCTGTTGTCCGGCCAGAGCCGCATTTAACTGCTGTGTCGACAATTGCGTATTAAGATTTATCCCTGGCATATACTGTGAGTTGGGCATGTTCATTGGCATGAGTGGCACGTTGTACTGCACTCCGCCTGGCATGCCAAGCTGGTTTGGTTGCATCACGGTCACGTTTTGTCCCGGCTGCAGCACCTGTTGGCCGATCAGTCCCGGAGGTAGTGTACCTTGGACGAGGTTGGAATGATTTGTTGGTATCATGTACACTTGGCTATTCGGCTGACCAATTACAGTTGGCATCTGACTTATATTTAGGGGATTCTGTAAAACAGTCATTCCTTGAGGAACGGTTATCATTTGGACATTTTGTGTGGCATTTTGCAATTTATTCGCAGATAAATCTTGCTTTTGCGCGTCTTTTGTGGACTGTATTTGTATGGCGTTTCTGTCTATCTGTTTTATATACATGCCAGATCCATCTTGTGCTACCGAGGAAGCTGATACACTGGAAAACATTTAAATAATATTAAACATTATAAAATGATTTTGTTTGGTAACTTATGATAGGAAAATAGTAAACATATTAAATAATAGGTGATTTGAAAACATTTTTTATTATAATAAATATTAATTAGAAAAGGCAATAACAAAAAGTCATATTCGCATTAAATTAAAAATAAAATTTCTAATAAAGCAGGACGCATTGCCGAGGCCAGTCGTGGCGCAGGGGCACAAAGTGTGACTGTAAAACCAACTGGTAATGGTTTCGGTCCCCACTCGAGGAGACGAAATATTTATTTAAATTTATATTTCCATTTCTTCGCTCTGGTGTCGAGGCAAAGCGCGGCGTTGATCTCTGTCACTTAACACACATTGCCTCCAGAATTCGGCAGAAAATGGGGAACGGTGTCTTAACACTAGGTTCCCTCTGCCTAACCTGCTGTGTGCGGGATACACCGTGAAGCTGATGCATTGCAATGTTTCAAAAACCTAAACAAACAAAATAAAATTATAAGAAGAAACTAAACATAAATATATATATATATATATATATATACATATATACATANTATATATATATATATATGAAAACATAGAGGACTTACTTAGTCTGCTGTCCCGAAGACACGTGGATGATGGTGCCGTGAGCTGGATTGATTTTCATTCCCATACTGACCATTGTGTTGTCTCTAGCTGTATGTATGAAATTTATTATGTCAATTATTTACTTAAAACTTCGCAACTGTAGAATAAAGCCATTCTCTTCATAAATTTTGATATCAAATATCTACATATTTTCAAATAAAATATAATTTTTGGGTCGCCTTATTCTACAGAGTACGATAATATTATATTACATTACGCTACGCAAAGACACTACGCTGTCGCATTATTTAAAAAACATGCATAGTATAACAAATGTGGATGAACGTGTCGAAGAAATTCGGCAACGAAGAAGTAGCTGAAATGAAACCTGCAATAAAAAAACAAAATTAATAACTTTATTCATGCATATTTTTTTGTAAATATCAGTTTTTTCAGTTTTCGATCTGCACCTAGAAGTTAAAAATCCTTAAACAAGCTAAAATCGTGAACAAATGATAAAGAGTTTGGAATGCGAGGAATGTAGATTTTTTCCCCATCTCGAACTCTCGGTATTAAATTTTTCAGTCATACCAATAATCTTGTCCTGTAAATTGTAATAATATTTATTTATACTAATTTAGTACATATTATTTTGGTACAATTTTTTCTAGCTCTGTAGGGTGCTGTGAGCTATATCACCAGTATCGTAGTTGCATCATTTCCACTTTGCGCCTCTATATCGATCATAGATAAATGGTGTAAAATATATTATGCATAATTTCAATAATTTACAGATGAGAGATGTCATTACATTCCATATATCTTCATGGATACCTTGAAAAAGTAGTTTTTGAAGGTTCCACCACCTCCACCTTACACCGCTGGGCCGGCAACGCACCTATAGCTCCTGTGATGTTGCACGGGGTCGTGGGCGGTGGTGATCATTTTTCATCAGGTGATCCGTAGGCTCGTTAGGTTTCCCTTGTCTTTTCCATAAAATGAAAAAAAACCAACAACCTACCTTAATATGCGAGGAAAAAGTGTGAAACGTCTCTCAATGAAAGTGGTGTCTTAACGGGATCTCTCTGTAACTGAATCTCTTTCTAACATGCATTCTCCTATTGTGTAGCACACTTTTGCAGCCGCAATTTGGCAATGAAATTGGCGGAGTGTTTAGTATTCAAGTAACCAAAGCTCGGAACAGAACAGAATTTCTACTAAATTACGCATAAACATATATTTTTTATTGATACTGTGGTGTAGTAATTAGGTGGTAAAACTCCCAAAACACTGCAGGTCCCCGGTTTGATCTCTGGATGATTCATCCATCATTTTAGCTTAAGCTAAATAGAAATATATGAAAATTATATGTAAGAATCATTAAAAGAGCAATAATATATAAAAATGTTTCTGCTAAGATTCTTTCTCATCTTCAATTAAGGGTGATTTCCATGAACTTCTTCTACTATAGAATATAAACCTTCCTCCTTATAAGGTATAGGAAATAAAATAAAAATTAAAAAGAAAAAATAATAATGAGGAATCATTTTTACGCACCGCCATCGCCATCACAATGAATCAAGTGACACCGTCACACTATAGTATGAATTAAGTAATTTACGCTAAAATAAAATATCGCATAAAATATACGCCAAAACGTATTATCGCCATAAAAAATTACGCCAAAATTATCGCATCACGAATTTACTCCAAAAAAAAAAACGCAAAAAATTGAAACGCCAAAATGAAATATCGCGTGAATAAACTACGCTAACATTAAATTAAGAATATTTTTATGAAATGTTTTACTTGACGCTTTACGCACGTACGCACTAAATCCGTTATAATTTACATACCAACTAACTAAATAAATAAAGAGGCATCACCACCTTGTCAATTGTCATAGAAAAGAGATATAAAGGTAAGCAAAACTGTGAAAACATGCAATTATTCATGATGTTATAAAATAATACTATTACAATCTAGTTAAAATATAATAACATCCTGAAGAAAATAGTTAAAAAAAACTTGTAGAATATGTAAATTAGTTGTAAACCCACTTAAAGTAATAAAAATCGAATTTTCTATTAAAAAACTGATCTATATAGATATAAGTGACAAAATACATCTAATCTAATGGCTATTTGATTAATAATAATAGTCTGTTTAAATGTCTAAAATTTACACTAATACAAAAAGAAGAAATATAAATCAAAAAAGAATTTAAAAAAAATATGATGGTTCCGTACACATTTAATAGGTGACATAATCGCCTTAGAAAATTACGCCAAAATGAAATTCATTAAAAATATACGCCAAAGTTATAAAAATTTTATATTCAATTAAAAAAAATATTTAATATTTTTTATCAAATGCTTAAAATTTTTTTTATTAGACGCTCTACGCAATTACGCACTAAAGTTAAATCTAAAGTAGTATTATATCTTGTCATATAAAAGAGATATTAAGGTTAGCAAAAGTATGAAAATAAGCATGCAATTATTATAAAGTTATATTTCTTATAAATTTTATCTTTGCATGCTCTTCTACTATTAGAATTATGGCCAAAACATTAAACTTCGAAGAAAATTGTTGCGAAAATTTTGTAGAACCTGTAAATCCACTTCCTCCTCCAAATCCCTTTTCCAAATGAAGAAGGTAATAAATACAAATTCTACTTTTAAAAACGTAAAATACAAGACAGATAAGACAAAGGACGACGAACAACCTATGTTTAAAAATCACCTAAAACACTGAAATTTCAAAAAAGTAAAACCAAAAAGAAAATTGATGGTTCCATACATTATTTACATATATTTTGTATATCCTTTTCAATATTTTGATCTGTAACTGAAAGAGAATCGCTTCGCATCGTCTCGACTTATAGAAGGGCATATTTTACGCAACGCCATATTATTTCTACGTATTACTGAGAGGGGAACAGTTAGAACTTGGGTAGTATAAAACAATTTATAAACGAGACTAAAATTATTTTCATGTGATTTTTTATAATTTTTACACTTAGCGGAATAGGTTAAAAAAATTAAGACGGACTGCTTTAGGTTTAATGCCCAATGTTTAAACCGCTCTCAAATCTGAGAGCGATCTTGAGAAGACGTTTTTATTCATAAATTATATATCTATGAATGAAAACAGCATCTCCAGATCGATCTCAGATTCGAGAACAATGTATAAATACAACTTTAATATCCAATTAAAAGTTAAGTATCACAAGCGGGGTCAAAGTAACTACCCCGATTAATTAATGCGGGATTTTATTTAGAACTATAAAGGTAGATGAAAAAATGAAAGTTATTTTTATATAATCTCGTTTGTAAAGTGTTATTTAAATCTTCAATATACCTGTAGAAGTGGTCCACGATCGGGAATCTCTCGTAGAGGCCTTGTCCTGGCTTACATGTGACCTGCGGCATCGTATCGTTTCAATACACACACAAAATATCAATTAAATAACAAAATGCCGTCTATTAAAATGATTTAAATCTCATTCAGGAAATTTCCATGCACTTAATTATTATTAATTTTTAAAAAAACGACGTATCGTCTATGATTTCTTGTAATGTTTATAATTTGAACTAGTATTTAAAAGCCCAAAAGATCTAAACAAGCCTTAACGATATTATAATTTAAATTCATTTCGATATCAACACGAAGACAGCCACCGAAGTTTGATTACGACGAGCTTTGCTAATTATTTTTGGAAATTTGCCAAAGTCATAAAAATCAAAAAACTTGGGAATAAACAAAAAAAACCTAAAAGATTAAATTTTATTGTAAAATTATATAAATTTCCAAAAATAAATGATTTTTCGAAGAACCTGAAATGTTCGTTTTATTATTCAATTTGTATGGAAATAACAAATTTGAACTCACCCGGCAGGTGCAATAGGCCTTAACTGCAACTGACTTGGAGTGCCGTCAGATAATCTCTTTTGTCCTCTATTTTCTTGTCCAGAATTTTTCGTCGGGTTTGAGGAACTCTAAAATTTCATTTATTTTTTTTTAATTGTTAATCTAAATAATTGATAATGTTGAGACGACATCGAAAAGCCCAAAAACCAATTAATGGAGAGGCTAGTGATAATAATGAGTAGATATCGGATTATTACTTTATTGAAATCTTATAATGGAGCGAATCGATTCTTTAAAAATTAAGCAGCAGTATCGATTTTTATTAATAAATATATTTTGCAGTAACATATGAACAAAATGAGAATAATAATATTGTCCTCCAGAAAAAAAAAACGGTTTATTTTTAACTTCGTAATGCTTATAAAAATGAATGTTCACAATACAACATATATTTTTAACTTAAACATTTTTAAAAAGAAAAAAATAAAGTAAAATGATATAATATCTTCTGATCAACAAATATAATCCGATATCTTTTAAAAGATGTTATAAATAAATGTCTAAAGTGTTGAAAGGTTAAACACATTATACGCAACAAAATTAATAGAAAGTAACTATGAAAGCTGTAAGGAGAGAAGAAATCGTTACACAAACACCAATATGTATATAATATGAAAACATTGAGAAAACAAAAATCAAATCTAATAAGGAGGCCAGACGTGGGGCAGCCGCACAAAGTGTGACTGTAAAATCGACTGGTTGTGAGCTCGATCCCCACTCGAGGAGATGAAATATTTACTTAAATTTATATTTCCATTTCTTCGCTCTGGTATCGAGGCAAAGCGCGGCGTTGAGTTCTGCCACTCAACACGCAATTAAAAAAAAAATTCGGCAGAAAGTGGAGAACGCGGAGTGTCTTAACACTAGGTTCTCTTTACCTACCCTGCTCTGTGCGGGATACAGCGTGAAGCTGATTTATTTATTTTAATTTTAAATCTAATGAGAAAAATGTACGAAATTTCAAAATATGTAACAGACTCTTTAACAACTAAACATAATATGAAATTGCAAATGAACATTATAATAATTAATACAAGCGAGGAGAAAAAATAAGAAACGTAATATAATATTATTAGTATGGTGAAATGCTTATATAAAATTTATTTATGTATTTGCATTTGCTCACTGAAATAATTTGCGGAGAAGACGCTTGACCGGTTGATATTATATTTATTAAGGACGCACTGCTGACTATTGGCTGTCAAGAAATGTAAAATATTTTATTATATTCTTTATGTAAGGATAATTTTTAAAAAAAGTATGTGTTGAGACCGTCGTGGAAATATTATTTTAATTTTTTTCGCTCTGGTGAAAAGATAAAACGCGGCGTTGAGTTCCACGACTCAACAAGCACTGATTGGTAATTGGGTGATGCGTGGGCAATTTGTAGGGGCAATAGGAATATTTTTTCTGTAGGTGCTCTCTGCGTAAGAGATGCTAAAAAAAATATATATTTACAAATAAGTATATAAAATACAACATTAAATAGTTTTATAGAATAAATAAAAATAAGTTTAATTATTTTTAACTTAATCTTTCAAAATAAGTCATATCAAAATAATATTTTTTATTTTTTAAAAACATTTTAAAATGTACAAAATAATAAATAATTAATTTAAAAAATACGATATAATAAATAATTAATTTGATATAAATTTATTATATATTTTACAGTAAATTTGATTAATTGAAAATTATTAATAATTTTACAACTATTCATAAAGTGTGATTTGATAAATTTTACAATATTATTAATAAAGAGTGGTTTGATAAATTTAAGTAATCAACTGCAATTAATTACTTTTATTGGTAAAATTAATATAATAATGAGGCCAGTAGTGTGGTTGTGGGTTCAATCCCCACTCAAGGAAATGAAATATTTATTTAAATTTATACTTTCATTTCTTCGCTCTGGTGTCAAGACAAAGCGCGGCGTTGAGTTCCGCCACTCAATACGCAATGCCTCCAGATTTCGGCGGAAAGTGGGGAATGGAGTACCTTAACACTAGGTTCCCTCTGCCTACGCTGCTGTGTGCGGGATACAGTGTGAAGCTGATTAATTTTATTTAATTGCCTATGAATAAATACCTATTCGACAAATAAACTTGAACTCTTCCATGATTTGGATAAATCTATCCACTAAAGTACAGAATTATTAATAACAACTGCTAAAAGTAATTGATTTTAAATTTATCCTCACTTTAATCAAATCATAATGTTAATATTATGATGTACATTAATATTATGATTTGATTTATTTAATTTAATAATTTTCAAATTTTATTTAATAATTTTCAATTTCTTACAGTTACCATAGTATATATATTATATATTTAGAAGGGATAATTTTTTTTATAATTTTGTCCTTTTATTAAACTCCAAATTCCAATTTAATTTAACTAATTAATAAAATGTTCCTTTTAAATTAGAATTAAGAATTAACATTTTAAAAATGCTTTTTCATACACATTCAAATCCAGTTATGTCACATTTTGTCAGCCTCCTAAACACCCTGAACTTGGTATATTATTTATGTTTGGATCCTAAGGGATAAATATTTCTAACCATTTTATTAAAGAAATAATACTTTATAAATACCTTTTGATTCAATTGCATAAATGTTCCGGTGGCTTGTAATTGTTGTAACTGAACCGCAGACAATGGAAGTGATGTTTGTTGGAAACTATTTGCAGGAGCAATCTGAAGTAAAGAGACATGTGCTAAACAAACATATTCTGTTTTATATTGAACTAATGTAAGAGTTTAATAACTTCTGTTAATATTACTTGTTTGAAATGAAACTCGATTGAAAGTAAATAAAAATTGAAAAAATAATTTGAAAGATACCCTGTCCTTATTTATTCTAATTTTACATCTTTCAATGAACTTAATTGTACTTATTAAGAAAATGTATAAAAATTTGAACATAGCAGGATTTAAACCTGTGCCTCTTTGGAAACCGTCCAAGTTCCCCTCCGTTCCTAAGTGGAATAACACTTTAAAAATGTTTAAAAATAACTTAAATTTATAAAACACAACACACAATACAAATAAGTATTAAGAAACAAATTATGTTAGGTTTTGTCTAATGAGACTAGAAGGAAATGAAACAATTAAGTATCCTATGGCAAGATATGCAAAGAAAACCCAGAAATAATATAAATAATTAATAATAAATAAATAATTATTAATTCTCACAAGAAGATTAATGCCCAACCATCATGCCAATATATAATATAATATAAGTACCTAGTACAATCAGATACATTGTACAGTCCCACTGTACAACAAAGGCATGAAATGATGATACATAAAAGTATGTTCACAATATGAGTACTTTATTTTTATTATTATATTTTAATTAAATTTAAATATATTTGTACTTACAGATACAAACTGCTGTGGTTGTATATTGCCCAGGCCGGTCTGATTGGAAGTCAGGTCTTGCAACTGTTGGTATGGTATAAGCATTGTTTGTGATCCTGGAACTGTCCATTGCATAGTGTCAGTACCCTGTATCTGGTACTTTATATCCTTATCACCTTTATCAGTACTATATAGAATTTTTTGTGAAGAATTGGTACCTTGTGCTGCACAAACAACTGGAGCTGTTGCCGAACTGACAGTTGTGGTATCTGCTCCAGTCAAACTTGCTTGAGGAAATGATAAGCCATTTGGCAAAATCATTGACATAGATGACGGTACTCCACTTAATCGCAGCTGAGTGACGTTCACAGGTTGCATACTAGATAAATCTACTATTTGGGTGGCACCAAAATTAGGTTGCTGTATTGCACTTAAAGGCTGTGCGATAGGCAAGGATGTGAAATTCGTATTTGAAACTTGGACACCAGGTTGCACTATGGGTATCAATTGACCACTTTCTTGATTTAAAACATACTGTTGCTGGGGTAGCAGTTGTAAAACTGTGGGCTGTCTAACCGTCATAAGTGGAGTATTGGCAGGTGCTACACTGACTACAGGCGGTATTACTGTGGGATGTGTTGATGTTGTTAATGTCGATGGTGTTGATAGTGATACGGACACGACTGGTGGAGGAACGGGGGGAGGTGCAGCAGTGGTGGTCAGAGTGGGTGGAGGTACGTTAAGCGCAGGTGGTGGCCCTCCCGCTTGAGCAGCGCTCCATTGCGCTAGTTCTGCACGTATTGTTTCAATAAGATTTTGTGCCAACGATCTCGCAGCTGCTAATGCCTCTGATCGGGTGTGATGAAGTGCTAAATGTAAAGGCTCAAATTTATCGCTTTTTAATACAGCAACTACTCCAGTTTCCGATCTTATATACTCTAAATTTGTTCCATTCTGTAAATAAAAATAATATATTGCTAAAATATAAATAAAATAAAAATATTCTTTAATCATACGTAGAAAATGTTGAGTAACTCACAGGTCCGAGAATTCTTGATTTTATATCAAATGCGGCCGGCGCATTGTCCAGACCTATATAAACTTTGTCTATAAGTCCTCCTGACATTATTGTTGAGGGAAATAATCCTTATTAACCTTTATTTATGTTATTTTCGGAGAATGCATCTTTTACCACAAGATAGTGTTTTGACATTCAATATGTCAGTTCTGAAATTGGTAAAAAAGGTGGCAAGCGTCCATTGCGTTCAGAATTATTAATAGATGCATTAAAAAATAATGATTATTTATTTATTGTAACATATTAGCAAATACTCTTCGATTGTTTGTATTTTATGATTTTCTTTTTTTTTATTTTTATATTATTGTCAACTGTCTATAATACTAAAAATATTTAAAACTGTGGACAACGAAAAAACACTTAAATTTCTACAATGAATGCCGAAAATCGTTATCCAGTAACAGCTTCAGTGTTTATGTTACGAGAAATAAAAAATCGCCAAGAAAAAGTAAATAAGGGATATCAATTATTGAAGAGGAAGGCAGATGCTCTAAGAATGCGAGGACACCAAGCTGCCACTGAACTAGTAACAACACAAGCGCTTTTAGACCACACTTTAAAAGAAGCATATATTTCTTTGGCTGCTATTAAATTCACAAATGGAGAGTCTAATGCATTAGTACTGGAAAATGTTGACGAAGTAATTAAAATATTTTAGGGGTGTTTGAATGTCATCTATACTAATATATTAAAGCGGAAGAGTTTATTTGTTTGTTTGTTTGTTTAAGCGCTAAGGGCTTTTGTAATTAACATAACTACATTCTTTAGAAGTGCTATAGGCTATATAACATTACGGTTTTATTCTTAGTTTGCCTTAACTAAGGAAAAAACATTAAACAAAGACGGAGATATTGAAACTCACAAGTGAAAGCTACTTCATCATCAAGAAAATTTTATGAAGAGCACTTTAGTTTTTATTGCATGTATTTTGGACGCATACTTTTCGAGAAAACGTAAAATTAAAATAATGCAACGCTCTGTTTACGGCCGCAAACCTATCCTTGAGTCCTGAAGCCCTTGCCACTGATGACATCCTCTCAAGCAACCACGTAGTTCACTGCTTGCATTTTCTCAGAATTATGAAAACAAGTTACTCATCATTCAATTTTTAAAGTATATAATTGTACGCATTTATTAAAATGCGTACAATTATATATTATGCGCAAAGAATTGACGCAAGTGAGCTGCTAGTATAATATAATCAGAGTTATATTGTAATAGTATTAACGTTTTATGTTTATTTTAAGGCTCAAATTCGCGTCAAACGTGTCCCTGAAAATATATCAGGAGTATCAACTATGTCTCTTCAAATAGTAGAAGATAATACGGTTAATGACGCACTACGTTATGCTGGCCTCGGTGCTGGTGGTCATAGAACCGCCGAAACTAAAAAAGCTTTTAGAAAAGCTATAAAATTGCTGATTACATTCGCTTCCTTACGAAATACATGCTTGTTACTTGATGAAGCTACAAAATCTACATTGAGGTATTTTGTGCAGTACATACTATATATTTGATATTTATATTTAAGAAAATATTAAATATTTTCTTAATAATATTTAGCTTCAATTACTTTTTTTTTTTTTCAGGAAGATAAATAGTATCGGAAAGGTCATTTTACCTAAGCTTCATAACACTGAAAACTATATTTTAACAGAGATGGATGAAAGGGTAGTGTATTCTTTTTTTCTTGTTTTATGTACATTTAATTTTATAAAATCAATAAAATATTAATCATATAATTACAACATGAGTAGGAACGAGAAGAATTTCATCGACTGAAAATGGTAAAAGCTAAGAAAAATTTTAACCAATCTTTATTGAAAACTAAAATTGACAAAAAATCTATCCCTGGCGATGATGAAGAAAGCGGTTCGTTTTACTTTTGTGTTCCTAGTTTCTATTATCTAGTTTTGTATAGGCAACATATAATTATAATAAATAACCCTTAGGGCCTTGGGCTTAATGAGGAAGTACTAGTATATAGATTATTCTACTAATGAATTGAAGTAAAATTCTTATTTTACTATAGGCAGATAAGTTTAGATATTAATAAAGGCAATCAAGGTTCACATCCATATATTTTCTAGGGGGAACCTGATTTTGATCTTTGTTGGTGTAATATTTTTTTTTATTATTTGGTTTTTTTTTTTCAATTTGTTAGTAACATTTGGGTCGGCAAGCCACAGCCTCCCCCTCATTCCCACGCCCCTGGTCACATGTACGTAGGATTTTAAATCAAGAAATAATATCTTAATATTTCTAATAAAAAACTTAAGCCTTAAGTTTGTCATTGCGTTTGATTACGTCACAGATTATATTATTACTTTAGGTGTAATATAAATGTATCACGGGCGTATATATTTTCCTGGGGGTGGGTGGGTTTTACAATTTTTGTAATGATTTTATTTTACAGATAAATCCACTATGTTTTCAGTTTCGGCAAAAGAGTCTTTGAATTCTATCGCCAATATTTACTCTGGGGTTGTTTCTTCAACTTCCGTTTCAGCAGGCGATTTTAAGCCAGTTTGTTACCCGCATAACTGGGACGATGATGACTTATTATTTTAAAGATGACTGTCTTATTATATAATATTAATAAAATGTCTTAATAAATTTAGTATTTTTAATTAAATTAAAGTTATACAAAAGACAGTTACAGAACTCAGCGCTACAAGTGTTACAAAACCCAGCCATTATCCAATCTTTCTTCCATTGGTTTTGTGAAATACTGGCATCTTCGAAATTTCTCCAATATCTCCCCCTGTAAGTAAAATTATCAGTTGATAAATAACTGCTAGGAGCATGAATCGCAAAATTTATCGTACGTAAAAAATAAATCGATAGCTATACTTCAAGTTTCTAAGGTGTTTACTTACAGGGCCAGTCTTTTTAATGTTTTCACTATAGTATGTGATTGCGCTGGATCCTGTTCCATATAAAGGATATTTAAGATGCATCTACAATATAAATGTAACATGAAAGGAAAATATAATGTATCAAAAAATATAAGCATTAGTGACAACAATAAAAACGTACGTTTTTATCAGCAGTAACTTCTAGATTACGAGGTTCGAATTCATCTTTAACAAAATTTGCATCATACTCTGAACAATATTCGGCAACTGGCTGCGAAGTTGCTAGCTCTTCAATAACTTCGTCAAGCATTTGTTCCCAAAAGAAGTCAGTTAACATGCGTTTGCGTATACCTTGAAGAATTAAAGATTTTTTGAATATTTGAAGCTGCTTAATATGTTTTAAAAAAACCAAAGCCGTCTTGGCGCACAACGGCAAAGTGCTTTTTTCGCTCTGGTAACAAAGCAAAGTTCGACTTTGAGTTCCGTCACTCAACATCCAATGCCTCGAAAATTGAGCAGTTCGCTCAAAACTTAGAAGAAATGTGATTTTTCAATACAATATTACCTTCAGCTTGCTTTGGTTTTCTAGGAATTCTATAATTATCTCGCATTTCACTGCCCTGGCCTGGTACTTCTCTACCATCTTGAAGGATCCACGGTCGGCTGAAATTTTTTCCTTTACCATATGCTGATGGTTCAATGGGCACTTTTGGGTTTAGTTTTATGCGATCTAATGGTCTTATTTTGAGTTCAGTTTCGTCTCCCAAGCATTCTGGAATATCAGCTTGCGCTTCTTGGTCCATTGTAAAAACGAATATAAATATGTAAAATATACACGTCTACCATCAATAATTTTCTATTAACTCTTGTTGCTAGGCATCAGATATTAAATTAATTATCTGTTTGTTTCATTCTCCATTAGCTTTTAAAGACATAGACAACTAAGCATAATCATTTCATTCTATTTCTAAATAATCTGTGGTGAGTTAAGCAAAAGTCGGTCTGCTGTCACACTTGTCAGTTGTCACAGTAGAGTCTCAAAAATGGCTGAGGCTTGTCAGATAGCCCGAAAACAGGATTTGCCTCCTCCGGGAGGCTACAATCCTATACCTTTTAAAAGGTTACCCGCAAAACAATATTTCAGTGGTAAGGTTATTAAAAATGTAGCATATCTATACACAATTGACAATAAGTAATTAATACAGGTTATGTAATCTTTATTTAGGTTACATTTTATATCAAATACATTATTTATTATTTTAGGGTATACTATGTTTGCTGGCTATATCGGCATAACTGCGTTCGCCTTATATCTCTACAGTATAACTAACAAAAATATCCGCAAAAATGAGATTGAAATGCGATCTGCTAAGATGGCTATTTACCCAATGTTACTGGCTGAAAGAGATCGAGAATACTTGAAGCAACTCCGCAGGAACCGTGACGCGGAAGCTGAACTTATGCGTGATGTTCCCGGATGGGAGGTATGTCAATACAAAAAATATAAAATCATATATTTAATAAATATATATTTATTTTATAATACATGTAGACTAATGAAAAAATTCTAAAAGACAATCCGAGGGGTGTGAATAGTAAAGAAAGTCCAAGATATCATAACAAACAATTGAATCTTAATAGATAGAGCATTTGACTTTTACATTAATGGATTTTAGGCATCTGTATAAGACTTACAAATTATTAAATCTATATATTAAATTCAAAGGTCTGTGTCGGACAAAGGTCCATAGAGTTGCCACAAAATTAACCTGTTACTAACTTTCTAATAGCAATTGAAATATAAATATATATTTGTTTTAGGTGGGCACTTACTATGGTGAGCGTGTGTACAAGAGTGTACCCCCCGACACATTGGTTGAGCCAATCTTCCATGAGTACTATGCTCACAGCTCTCCCTTTGAGTGGTTCAAGAGGGCTTACATTAAGCTGCGTTCTTAAATGCATGCTTTTTTTACATGAAAGTTACAAGTCAGTCACAGAAGACATAATAAAAAAAACAATTTACTTGTTTTAAGACTTCTAAAATATGATACAGTGGTTGATTTGTATTCCCAACTCATCAGGTAATGCTTTCATTTAAATTAAATAGTTAATATGAGGTGTAGTCGCTTGGTCAGAATTAAAGAATTATTTGTTAGTTCATTTGTTTGTTTTATTTCAACCAATATAAATATTTCTTATGTTATGGTCCTCTTAATAAACGCAGGTCATTGTGGTGCATTTAGTGTTTGACTGTGAATGTAGTTAGTATTGGGTTCAATCTATCCTATAATTGCCTGGGGTATCCTTTAATTGCCCTGCTCAGGCAACAAAATGTACAAATTAGAAGCAATATTTTTAAATTTCTTAAAAAAATTGGTACAATGCTAATTACAGATACAGAGGTAAATAAATTATTGAAGTTATGATTAAACAAAGCTTAAATGATTATCCTTTATTGGGGCTATTGTGGTGCAGTAGGATGTGTCTAATGCTATATGATGGCTGCAAGTTAAATTCTCACATAAAGAATAGATTATTTGACATTAAAAAAACTGGAAAGCCTGGAGGCACTGGAATAACATTCATACAAACAAATGTTACCAACATAAGTTAAGCAAAACTAACAAAAATTATATGGACTAAAAGTCCGAAATAAAGATTTATTATTATTTAACCTTTTTGGTCTGGAAAGAAAGTGGCACTGATTTTCATAACTTAATGTTCAGTGCTTAAATTAAAGCAAAATAATGATAAAAGAGTACCTTAAAATACAAGATTTAAAAAGATCATTTATTTTTCTTATTAAACAATAATAACAAATTAATGTATAATGCAGTGTTTTTAAAAGTAAATGGAATCAAACAATCGCAGACAATCTTAAGATTATTCCAAAAAGAAATTTTTCAGCCATAATATATATTTTTTTAATAATTAAATTAAAATATTTCATTACCATATACTTCATACTTATTACAAAATTCATATAATAATTTTAAATTTGAAGTTGTCTCATAAAAGTTATCCATAATTAAATGGTCTGGTCAAGTCAATAATAAAATAGTCAAATAACAAAAACTCGCTCAGACCGTAAATTTAGTAGACTAGTATATATTATATATAAAAAAAACTGCGTATATTAGAAATAAGATAGAATATAAATATACTTATTGATTTTGAGAAAAATAAAAAAAAACAAATGTAAACTTTGTCAACTTTTTAGCACGCTTGGGATCAATGGAGATTTTTGATATTTTATTTATTACTAACGGAAAACTTAGGAACGGCCTTCACCAAATTTTTGTTTGTTGAAACATTTATTTTGACCAGACTACAAACAAGAATAATTGTTTATTTCCTTAGTAGGAAAATTACTTATGCATTTTCAATTGTTTTATTATAATATTAATTTTATAAATGCCAATTAATGGGAAGTTTGCACATTTTTTATTTAAGATAGCATTCAAAATATATTTTACAAACAATAAATTTTTTAAATATTTTTAAAGCATTATTCCACACTTAGGAAAAAAATACTTTTTGAAAAACGTTCAAATTTTTATATGTTTTCTAAATAAGTAAGTTTTAAAAAAAATTACAATGCGTTAAAATCCTTCAGCCATTCTTTCTAAAAAAATCAACCCCAAACAATATTACTCCCAAATATATTACTTGAAATAGTACTTGATTGGAGCTAAAGTGACAAATTATATTTATTTTTGTGTGAAGAAGAAAATCTATTATTTTTATATTATATCTTTTTAAAACTGTCAAAATAAATTGTCATAATAATTTTAAATTTATATTAAATATGTCTGTTGTAGAAGTAAAAAGAGGTATATGCTGACTAACTGCTGATATTATATTATATATTCATAATATCTTGTTTGTTTCATAAATTATATTATTTTACATCACACTCTTAAGAGAAATAAAATTTCTGGTATTTTCTAAACAGTACACAACCATAATTATATCAACATATAAGCATTTACATAAAAATACACATGACGGAATTTGTTTTTTTTTATAAAGAAATCTAATTTCTAACATCTTCATACAATATTTCCAAAAAGAAAAAAAAAATGTATTTAGAGTTTCACACATAGCTAAAATAAGATGCAAATCAAATTATTCCATAGCATGTATATCATTCAACAAATTATCAATCTAATATTGACATTTCAAGTTATATATTTTTAAACTTAATTATGTCATGTAAAAGTATTTATTATATCATCGTGAAATGTATTTTATATATACATTTGTAAATCTAATTCTTATATATAATAAACATATTATTATTATTTCATATATATTTATATTAATACAATATACAAAGCTCAAACAATATGCAAAACTTCTATTATTAATATCATATCAATAAATTTACTTACATTTCTTGATAACAATCTTTGGTTTCAACTTAACCGATCTGAGTTTACGCATGTGACTCATTACAAAGAATAATCCCGGGAAGGTGAGTAAAAGTAAGTATACTCTCAAAAACGAGGGCATGTGGAAGGCGAAGTTCCACTCATTGGGCATCGATATTGTAAACCTTTGTGTCTCCTCAAAATATGGTATGTTACGTAATATAACAATGGATTCGCATAGAACACCTATTGGATACAGTGGTATCCACATAGTGTACCGAAGCCAGGTTAAGATGTAAATATCCTTTTTGTATAACTGAGATATGTAGAATGGATACCTGTGGACAGAAATATTTTGTTAAAATTAGACATATTAGAGGTGGACGTGGTGCAGTGGGGCAGCGTTTGACTGTAAACGCTTTGGTTGTGGATTCCATTCCAACTTGGGGAATTAATTATTTTCATTGTCACTTCATGTCTTAATTCTAGGTTCCCTTTGCCTATCTTGCTATATGTGTACCTACTAGATGGATCATTATATGATACAGAACATGATTATGATCGCACACATTTGTTTATAAGAAATATCTTTTTAATTTTTCTACAGTGACGCAGTGGGTCAGCCTCCGACTAAACGCGATGATCGTGGATTCCAACCAAGTATGGGAGAGTTATTTATTGTCCCTTTAATGGTCTAGCAAGACGAAGCGCATTGTTTCTCCACTAAAAGCTCAATTATTTGGACACTAGTTTCTCACTAGCTGTACTTTCATCCTGCTGTAGGCGGGATTTGTTTAAACACTACATATAATACGGTTGACGAGTCGTGGCCGCTCTGAAATTATGTTTTCAGATCTTTTGCGCATCGTTTACTCGAGAAAATGTTCAAAGTAACAAAAATCCTGACATAAAATTTGCGCATCCCGCAATGTAGAGACCTACAGCTAACTTCAGAGCGGCCACGACTCGGCAGCCGTATTGTATGTACTGTTCACTTGATTTACGATTTGCCTTTCTTCTTTTCTGTATCATTATCATTATATTATACATTTTTCTTACATTATATATTTATATTATTGCTAGAGAACCAATTTACTCGTATTATAATTTGCGTTCATGCCACAGCAACGTATATGCCACTTTATAAACATAAAAATGTAAATATATAAGAGGCCAGTCGTGGCGCAGTGGCACAAAGTGTGACTGTAAAACCGATTGGTTATGGGTTCGACCCCCACTCGCTCTGGTGTCGAGCCAAAGCGCGGCGTTGAGTTCTGCCACTCGACACGCAATGCCGTTCCTTCTGTGTACCCTGCTGTATGCGGGATACAGCGTGAAGCTAATTTTTTAATTTAATTTAAAATGTAAATATCGTCAAATGTATGCTAGTGTGTGTATTATTTATTGATTTAATGTACTTTATAAGCATTATTATTGAAAAATATTAGCGTTTTACACTTCTCCTACATATAAACTATAAGGGGGCCAAATTTCATACACCTCCGTCCGAGCAATTTTCGTAAAAATGGATCCAAAGTTTTTGCCTCACGTATTAATATATAGATTAGATACTTTATATGAGTATATATAGTCTAATATATTGTTAATTTATGTAATATAACTTTATCATTATATTACTTCGTGAAACTAAATAGCCTCGATTAATTTATACATTTTAGATTAAGACTATCAAGTTATACATTCATAGAGGCCAGTTCGTGGCGCAGAGGCACAAAGTGTGACTATAAAACCGACGTTTTGTGGGTTCGATCACCACTCGAGGAAGTGAAATATTTACTTAAATTTATATTTCCATTTCTTCGCTCTGGTGTCGAGGCGAAGCGCGGCATTGAGTCCTGCCACTCAACGCGCAATGTCTCCAGAATCCGGAAGAAAGTGGGGAACGCAGTGTCTTAACACTAAGTCCCCTTTGCCTACCCTGCTGTGTGCGGGATACAGCGTGAAGCTGATTTAAGTTATACATTTATATAATTGTATTTTATAACACACTATCCTTGTTAAAACAACAAATAATTAATAAATGCAAATGATGCTGCAAATGGTAATTATTTTAATTAAGATTGGACTCTGTCCTTTAACGTGCATTGTTATATCGACACAGAATTAAACAATGGAAACTAAACTAGTTGACTCGTTAATTTATTAAATGGTATTCACGATTACATTTTTTAAATTGACGCTGTATCCCACACATAGCAGGGTAGGCAGAGACAACCTGGGAACCTAATGTGTTACCCCGTCCCCATTAAGACACTTCGGTTCCAAACTTTCCGCCGAATTCTTGATATTCATTGCGTGTCGAGTGGCGGAACGTTTTCTTAAAAATTGGGTGGAAAGTGGAAAAGGCAATGTCTTAACGCTAGGTTCCCTCTGAATACATTGCTCTAGTATACATCCATTGTAGTATACAGCGTAAGTAAAAAAAAAATATAATGTAAATTTCAATAGTACAAACTACAGATAAGGAAAAATTTAAGTTCATTTACCTTAGTAAGTACATAGCTAATGTCAAAATTAACTTTAAAATAAACAGTCAAAAAACAAGATAAGACAAAAAGGATGATTAATATACAAAAAGTATAAATTATTATCATTTATCGAAGTAATTTTCACATTTTGTTATTATCAATCTAAATTTAACGCCAAAAGTATTTTACGCCACAGTATTTTAGCACTAGGTTCCCACGTTCCCTCTGCCTAATGTTATGTTAATTCATTTAATTTTAATATTTTTACATAACATACGTTAACTTAAGTTAAATACAATAGTTTTAAAAAAGTCTTTAGTTCTTTTTATGTATTAAAAAAGACAATAAAAATCGTCATCCGAATACATTCTATTATTATTTTATATTTCTATTATCTTCATTAACTTTTTAGAGGGATATATATTATGGTATACCTACTATTTGAAGGTAATTTTTATATATATATATATATATATATATATATATATATATATATATATATATATATATATTAGATTCACGCTGTATCCCATACGTCGCAGGGTAGGCAGAGGGATAATAGAAATCTAGTGTTAAGACACTCCGTTCTCAATTAAGACACTTCCGAAGAATTGGGCGGAAAATGTTCTTAACTCTTGAGCCATTACGTGTTGAGTGGCGGAACTCAACGCCGCGCTTTGCCTCGTTACCATAGCGAGGAAATGAAAATATTTCATTCCTCTGAATGAGAATCGAACCTATCTTACAATTGTGATGAATGTAGCAATATTCCACCATTTAATTTTAAACATGTTTATCTATACTAATATTATAAAGCTGAAGACTTAGTTTGGCTAATTTTAGGCGCTATTTTTTCGAATTGATAAATTATGTTTGTGCTAAATAGTCCAAACAGAGGCTAAGCCGATATTACATCACGTAATTTTTTCGATGTAACCCACTGTGCCTGCGGGTCAGTCTACTTCGAGCACTTAGGCCCGTATCTCAAGTCTAAGAACGATCTTGAGATGCCGTTTTCATTCATAAGTACATAATTTACGAATGAAAACAGCATCTCAAAATCTAACTCAGACTTGAGAGCGGTTTGTAAATACGGGCCTTCGAATGTGTTATGTATAATATAAATGTTTTGCATTACAACAAAACAATTATTATGTGTTGGATAAAACACAGTGTTAGCGAGTAGGACTTGCTGGTGATTGAATGAAGCGTGAAGACTATGAGTTGACAGATGTTTTCGCGCCAACTGTCACGGTAGGTGGCGCCTGCGGGTGCCAAGAGTAGGTAATCTATGGACAGACTGGTAAGTTTGTAGTGCAATAGACTAAAATCACGGATGACTTCTTCACTCTAACATTGTGTTTTAGAAGACACATAATACATAATTAACGTGACCATTTTTCAGTCGGCCCTAAACGGGCAACAGGTGACATTGTAGGGTAGGGTGGCGTTTTCGATGTTTTATGATGTCTTTAAACTTTCTCGATGTCCCATTTTGTTTTAATTTTTTTAGGTATAATTAACACTTTAATAAATAAATAAAAATAAAACTTACTATTTATTTATTTTTTAACTAGCGTACTGCAATACTTACAAAGAATCTTTTTTCGATCGATTAAATTGCCATTCTAAAAAACGGGAATACGGGACATTTGTATACCCCAGTGCCACGTTTGGGACACCGGGACACACACGCGAAAAACGGGACAGTCCCGTTCAAAACGGGACATTATCACATTATACACGACTCTTAGCTCGACTATGCAGGCAAAAGCTCAGGAAAAATTTATATACCATCATATATTAAATACATAAAAGTACAAAACACTACTTTTATATAACAGAAAAAAATATTAAAAAAAATAACGAAATCACCAAGCAAAAAGCACGAACCCATTAGTCCCAGGAAAAATGTAAAATAATATGATAAAATCCAAAGCTTACCTGACAACTTCAATGGTACTCCACACAAGGAATAAGTAAAAAACAACAGGTTTAGTTTGCATACGGGGCTCCGACTCAATCATGGCGAACAGTACGAACGCCCGTCCTCCTACTTGCAGAAAGGGGACTAGCATTCCACCCTGAAAGAAGAAAAACACATGTTTATATTAATTATTGTGGCGTATGACGGGTGTGGGTTCGATTCTCCCTTGGGAGAAAAATTATTTTCATGACGCAGGTGCACATGACACAGGTAGCTTGCGACTACCGACGGTTGTGAGTATGATTCCCACTCGAGGGAATGAAATATTTAGGAAAATGAAGAACAATGTATTTTAATGGAAAACGGAGTGTAAGTATACAGCATGAAGTTAAAAAAATGCCAAAGCGCGTCGTTGAGTTTAGGCACTTATGCAAATGAAGCTAAAAAAAGAATGTTACTGTCTTAATCTTTAGCGTTAAGTTTATGTGGGAAATATAAAGATAAAAAAAACGATAGTTATTGTGGTTGTAAGTTCAAGCTTCAACTTCTGTTCAAGAAAACATAGCCAATTAAAAAATTAAAATCCTAACTCACCTTAGTGTAACCGAACAACGGATGCATGACTTCTAGAAACATCATCAACTGTAGGAACTTGACCGCCGGCCCGACGTGGTCGTACGTGTCCATCACGGAATCGTACTCCAACTTGGCGTACCTCACGCCCATCACACACAGAACATACGTGAAACCGATGAATTGAAACAAATTGTATATAACCAGATATACTTTCTTGAAATCTTCTGAAAACACCATTTTTGTAATATATAATTTACTCATACATATACGTTTGAAAATAATTCAATTCAATTAAAGTAGTTAATTGTTTTAAAGAAGCCACAATCTCTCATGATTACGATAAACAAAATGAATAAAAAATACTATTTATACCAGATAAGATATAATAATGTAGGATTTTTTTATGAAGCCATCGTGGCGCAGCGGCAGCGTCTGACTAAACGCAACGGTTGTGGGTTCGATTCTTACTCGGGGGAATGAATTATTTTAATTTTCTCGCTTTGGTCTTTCAGAGAGCGCGGCGTCGAGTTCCGCTCAACGGTCCACTCAACACGCAAACTTACAAAAATATATCTTATCTAATATTAACTAGGTACTTTTGATGTTGATAAAAAAATTAAGTAAAAAGAGTACTTATTCCTTTCATATTTAATTGTATGTATTTTTTTCTATCAAAAAACCAGTTTTTTTTAAGTTGTGCTACTAATTATTACAAAGTTGAATATAAAGTGCCTCTTTCAATAAATAATGGTCACGAGGCTCTCCAGTGACAAGCAACTATTGCCACCTTTGCTACCTGCTTACTCCTAGCGAATTAAAAATCACGATTCGCAATATCGAAAAAAAAAAAAGCTCCTGACTTTAATCTCATAACGGGAGTTGTTAAGCAAATACCTATAAAAACAATAGTATTTCTAACAATGCTGTTTTTAAGCCCTTCTCAGAGTACACCACTATCTAAACCTATGGAAGATTTCACAAATACATATGATTGCAAAACCGGCGAATCACAGAAAGAACCTTGTAAAGACCAATGAGCCTACTAGCCTACTTCCCATTTTATCAAAATTGTTTCAAAAAATACTATAATTTAGATTAAAACTACATCTAGAGGAAGGAAAAATCGTTCCAGTTCATCAGTTTGGATTCTGAGAAAAACATGTTACAGAATGATTGATGATGGATGAATGAAAATGATTCGTCCTTTATCTTTAACATTTTAATTAAAGATAAAGGACGAATCATTTCCTATAATCACACCACAACTACAACAAAATGTACTAAGTAAGACAACACACACACACACAGCAATAATATTAGCTAAGGATTTACTAGATGATTAAGCAAACCCATAACCTGTAACGACAAAGCAAGATTTCAAGTTTCTTAAAGTCCACCTTTGACTAAGATAGTTGTCTTAGGCACAGTTTTAAATGTAAATATTATGTAGTCATGATATTTTTTTATTATCCATTCACTCATTTTACAACTATTTTTATCACTTAAAAATTAGAGAATAATTATGTAAATATTAATAATTACCTTTCCTATATCCAATTTCCTCTTTTTGTAGTTGTTCATACATCCCTGGGTAATCTTTCATGACATCTCGAGCCTCTTCTTCACTGTCATGGCCATCTTCAGATTTCCATAGGTCAAAGTTAATCTAGGTAGCAGTATTTAAGACATATAAGAAATGAATAGGATTTGTTTGCATGTTTTTTTTTCAGCTTCATGACACTGCTAGTTGAGTAGGCTGAATTTAATATATTTCTCTGCCTACCATAGCTGTGCAATATAATTTCAATTTCCTGAGTGGAGAGGAACACAGTCATCACATTTGCAGTGAGACTCTGTCCCACTGTAATATATATATGGCTATTGGCTAACCTAAACTACACTTAAAATATCTTGTCATTATGGACATTATACATATCAATGCCACTACAGCAGTTGTGCCAATGCACCAATCAAAGGCAATCTTGTTTTTTGCTTGTGCATGCAATTATCTTTTGGATGCCTGTTTTTCGTGCTACGAAACCTGTGTTTGGGATTTGCCAAAAACAGAACAAGATCAAAATATATTTTTTCAAGAGGGATAAAATTTAAAAAATAATAAAATAATAACCGAGTCTATAGGTGCATTTGTGTAATACATAAGTATCATAATATTTACCAAGATGTCTATTCATTAGTGTTGATAACACTTACTAAATAAATAAAAATTAATTACTATTGTTTTTAAATAAAGATAAAAAACAATTAATATGAGACAATGATAGACAATGATAGATAGATGATTATTTTACCTTTAGCCAAGCTGGTTTTTGAGGTTGTGCTGTAACCCTTGGCCACCAAGCTGCTTTTTCTTTTTGCAAGAGAACCTCAACTCTGTTGTCGAATATTCGGACTGATGTTGTTTCATTTTCCTTATTCTATAATTATATAAAGCAAAATAGGGTCTTGAAAATCACGTTTTGTAAAAAATATTATTAATATAAAGTAGACTAATTATTAACAATGTATTCATATGTTCAATTTTATTTAATGACAATTATACTTACTAAACTAACTGGTGAAAATAAATCTAGACTGAATTCATATTGACTATCGCCATGAGCGCCGACTCCCCGTGTTGCAAATTTTATATTATTTTCACACACATTTATTTCCGGTTTACTAACATTTTTCAAATCAATTTTCAATGATATATTTTTATCCGTTTGTGCCCAATAAACGAAGGGGCTCGGGATAACCATTATTATAAAAATACTATGCAAGTTTTCACTCAAAATGAGCTGAAATTATCACTTTACGTGTATTTAAGACATATATTTCTTAACACGTAATTAATTGAATTTACAATTGCCGGAGACGACTATTAGCCGTCAACCATAACAAATATTTATATTTCTAATTTAAATTATAATTCCTGAACATTGCTATCTTGAATTTCATAGATAACATGGTACATATTACATAGATAAACCTACGATACGTATAATATTTTTATCTATGGTTACACGACAAAAAGAAGTATTAAGTGTAAGTGGGAAAATATAAAACGGTACATTATCGGAATAAATAATTAAAATACTTTGATTACTTCTTTTAAAAAAAGATTTAACAACAATAAAAATAAAAGTACTTACATACGGTATTGTGAAATCTTTATATGTATGTGCAACTTTTTCACTTTTTGTTGTTATCTAACTGTTTGGACAGTTAGAACTTATTTTTATATATATTATGGTACTTTATTATAAGTACTAATTATGAGGACTAAATGTATTTAAAAAAATAATTAATTTGATGGCTGTAGTGTGTACACCATTTCTTAAGATTGTCAGTCTGTATACATTAACCAATTCATTTGATTTCGTCTGTCAAAAAGCCGTTTGCCCTATCGATGGGTGTCGAGTTTCTATAATAAATATTTTATTTATTTAAATCTTTGCGTAGCTTATCTGATTTTGTCATGTTGAAAATGGTTTAAATATTTCAAATAAACTTTAAATACATTACGAGTGTGTTCACCGATTCTTGTAAACAAATCCAAAATGTCCGTTCCCAGCACTGGATTGAGCAAATTGAAAAAGAAACATATTCGCGTGAAACATCAAAAAGTGAAATTGTTTCGTGCTAATGAACCGTTACTGTCTGTTTTTATGTGGGGTGTTAATCACACGGTAATTGCATAATTTATATATATTTATCCAATGAATAAATTGTAAGCAATATCGTATTTGATTTTTTCAAAAAACTTGTTGTTTATTTTCTGTTTTTATTTATTTTTTCTTGTTTTCTTGTTGGCTTTTAATAGCTGTTGAATAAAAATTATAATTGATTTCATATAATAACTTTGTTAATCTTCTGGCAAAAGATCAATAATAAATAATACTTACTATTGTCTTCTCTAAATATAGCACTTTATCATTGCGTTGAAGGCTTTAAAGCTTTAAGATGTGCCAAGTGCATTTAACTCATTCATATATTAAATAAAAATTTTACATATACTATATCTTTGTAAAGAAAAAATTACATGTTAATGTATAATTTGGTGTAATATACATCTATATTTTATGTTATTATAAACATCTACATTATGTATATATATACACATACATTTTTTATTATTTTTCCTATCTACATTTTATGAATTTTATTTAATTTAATATTTGGTCGAAGACATATTGTCCATAATAATTTATAAATTATAATTATTACTAAATATATATTTCTTACTTTATTTAATTTTAATTGATTATATTTTATGCACATATTACCTGTTACACACATAATTTTTTTTTTGTGTGAAATATGATAAATGAATTTTATTATAGCAAAAAAATAAATCCATTCAGATTGATATTCAGAAAATTTTCCATTTATCAATCCGACTGAAGAAAGATTTATTTGATTTAATCAAATTGTATGTATTTGTAATAATTATTGTAACTTTCAGACAAATTTTATTGGACTATAATCAAGGTCTTGAAAATAAAATAACCATTTAATTATGTAAATTATTGCTGTTTGCTTTGAATAAGAAAATTGATTTTGCTATTATATGATTTAATTAACTGATTAAATATTTTATTCCCGCATGGTAAAATATTCATTCATTTACTTGCTCTGGAGACGAGAAAGAATTACATTGAGTATAGTCCAACAACTTGATACACAATGTCACAAAAATGTGGCACTGAACAGAGTGTCTTAACACTAGAGTATCTCTGTCTCACTCTGCTATATCTGAGATCCGTAGAGAAACTAAAACCATATTTATTTTTATCTTTTCAAATTTTCTGTAATTTGTTCTAGATAAATGAGCTAAGTCATGTCTCAATACCGGTTATGTTGCTGCCAGATGACTTTAGGGCTTATTCCAAGCTCAAAGTGGATAATCATTTGTTTAACAAGTATGTACTTTTATTTATTTATTACAAAACAGAATGTATTTTTGAAAGGTATGGGTTCAATTCCTCACTGGGGAAATTAATTTTCTTGCTCTAGTAATAAGACAAACCAAGTTCCACCACTCAACATATAATCTATCACAAATTGGATGGTATGTGGTGTATACTGTCTTAACATTACATATCCTCTGCTTACCATAGTATACCCTTGATAATGTTAAAAAAAACATATATTGTAATGAATTGCACATTGGCTAATGTTAAGTTATTACTTGATAAAAATATATTATGCTAAATTTATAATTAATAACAATAAAAACAGCTGTTTTATGTAAAAAGGATTTTTTTATCAATATTAATTACATTATAAATTTAAAAATTTTGAACCTTGGTTTATTTTTTTTTAACTTGAATGAACCTTTTTCACAGTATAAAATCAATAAAAAAGTATTATGTCATTTGTAAATATTATCAAGTGTGGTGATGAACACATTGTAAACAAATTATATAGAATATACACTATAATTTAACTTTATTCACATTCACAACATGAAAGAGGCCGGTCGTGGCGCAGCGGCACGAGGTGTGACTGCAAAATCGACTGGTTGTGGGTTCGATCCCCACTCGAGGAGATTGAAATATTTACTTAAATTTATATTTCCATTTCTTCGCTCTGGTGTCGAGGTTAAGTGCGGCGTTGAGTTCTGCCCCTCAACACGCAATGCCTCCAGAATTCGGCAGAAAGTGGGGAACGGAGTGTCTTAACACTAGGTTCCCTCTGCCTACACTGCTGTGTGCGGGATACAGCGTGAAGCTGATTTTTTACAACATGAAAGAGTTTCATTCTGTGTATTATAATTTGCATTCTTATTATGCATGTAATTTCAAGAAGCTTGTTTAATCTATGACCTTTCCAATTTGTGTCAATATACAGCTAGCTGCCTGTAAAATATGTGAATACTTAATTTTAATTACTAGACTGTTTGTTTAATATAGTTTTTTAGTTGCATTCATTTTTTGTTGTTTAATGGTTTTGAACTCCAAATTCATACTTTTATTAATTAAATTCTCCTTTTTAAACTTGAAATATACATACGAAATTTTCATTGTTATACTTAAAATTGCGATTTTATGCGATAATTGTGAGTTCGATCTATACTCCAGGGAATTAAAAGTGAGAAAAAAAATTAAAAGTGGAGTTTCTTGAATTTGCTTGCTTGCTATATGTTTGTTTATAAAAAATAAATACAAATAATAGGGATATATCAAAATATTGCGAAATGCATATCTGCAAACTTTTAATGCATATGAGTAATCTTAGTAATAAATCATGTTACTATCTTCATGTGTTGTCAGGTTATATCTCAGAGAAACGTGGGACTTTTAAATGTTTACGTTACTTTTAGACTTCCTTTAATCGTGGCGCAGGAGCACAAGCGTATGACTCTAAACACGGCAGGTTGTGGGTTCGATTCCCACTCACGGAAATGTTTTTCACCTTTTTAACTTTGGTGTCGAGGAAAAGCGCGGCGTTGAATTCCGCAACTCAAAACTTAATACCCTTAAATTTGACGAGAAGTGGAGAACGGAAGTATCTCAATGGGAATGGAGTGTCTTAACATTAGCGAAAGTGAGAAGTTGACTGATGTTAAACACATACAGATTAGGTACAAAATAAACTTTAAATATTAATAATAAATATTTAAAGCTAATAGCTAAATGGCTGTGGGTTCAATCCATATTGAAGGAATTTCTTATTTTTTTTGTCCACTCTGGTAACACAAAGTATGGTGTTGAAAATGTCTCTAGTCAATTTAATCGATATTCATGCCATTTACTGTCGAGAATAATATTTTCGTTAATTGTCTTTTTCTGTGTAAATGGTCTTTTCACGTAGTAAACGTAATTAAATTATAATGAATTGGAAAATAATAAATGAGGCTTTGGGTTTTTCCACTTTGAGTCAATCATCAAAATTTTGCGGAGAGTGGAGAATGGATTTTCTTACACCAGTTTCTCCCTGTGTTCCATTTAATATGAGGAAAGTGTAGAAAGTTATAAAATAAAAAATGTAACTGTGACTAAGCGCTGATCTAAGTTTCATGCTCTTTATGTCTAATCGTAAAAAACAAAGCATTCCAACGAATCTAATAAAATTAACGATTTTACGTCACTAATATATAAATACTTCAAAAAACAATTAAACAGGTTAATAGCTTTGTTCTCATATTTAACTGCCTGAAATTAAACGGATATCTTTTGCGTGACTGTAAAGGCAGCAGGTTGTGGGTTTGATCCCCATTCGAGAAAATAAAATATTAAATATTTTCATTTCTTTGCTCTGGTGTAGAGGCAAAGTGCGGCGTTGAGTTCCGCCACTCAATACGCAACGCCTCCAGTATTCGATGGAAAGTGAGGAGCGGAGTGCCTTGACTAGGCTCCATCTGGCTATCCTGCTTCACGCTTTATCCCGCATGTCGCATACAGCACGCACATAGCGCGAAGCGAAAAATTCAAATTAAATGAATAAATGATGCCATCTTTATTTTTATGTGGAAATTTAAATAGTTTCTAAAGTACTTGTGCTTCTATTAAAAAGCTAATTTGGTAAAAAAAAAACATACTTTACAAGGTTTTCAAATGAAACTCACATTATAAATGGCACTTATATTTTCAATCCGTCACGCGAAGTAAACAAAATGGCATAGTTTTCGTTATTCCTCGCATACTATATATTTCATTGGTAAATATGTGTAATATAATATGTGATTTACTTTCTATTATAAATTTATTTTAAGCAATATAAAATACTGAGTAAATTAAAACAGAAATATAGAACCTTTGAAACTTCAAACGTGCACGTTTCAGCACAAAGTCAGTTAGCCATTAAAAAAATCGATATTGTTTAATTATTTACAGAGAAAACATGCCTTCCCATTTCAAGGTGAAAGAGTACTGTCCACTCGTGTTCAGAAACCTCCGAGAGAGGTTCGGCATAGACGACCTCGACTACAAGGAGTCACTCACAAGGTATGGGGGTAACGTAGCGTCGACGCTGCCGCGGCACGTGTGAAGCTGACTTTGAACTATCATATATTTATGTATATTTATTTCTATCCCATATTATTCGGGTATCCGACCCCGTTCCCACCTGCCCCGTCCCTAGGTTTAGAAAGCCAGATAACTACTTATGCTCGAGGCGGGTGAAGCGGATAAAGAATATGTTGAAGAGATCGTCCACGGCTCCGTCGGGCATCTCGGACATGAAACACCAGGAGGGCTTACTCCACGATGCCAGTAAATTTGTGAAACGCGGTCTGACGATAAAACGACTGAGGTCAGCGGAGTTTCTCTAAACGCTGTATGATTTTTCTTATATAAATAACAATATATAATATATTATTTTTTATAGTGTGCCTCTAAACTTACACGGCGTTCCATCGCATATCACTGCAACTGGCTGTTGTGCATCGTTGGCTAACAAGCACTCATGAATATGAAATTGTATTGCGCGTGTGCGGATTCGATTGTGAATTCGATTTTTTTTGTGGTTCCCTTTGGTTTTGTTTTGTCCCTTTATGCCTCTTTTATGTCCCCGTCTCGTTCCCGATTCCTTCATATTGGCATCGCAAATATATATATGTATATATTATATACGCAATGGCGGCAATTTTGTTAAGCACTTCTGCGGCAATATCTACTATAAAGGTGAGTTCTAGGCACAATCAATAAAACACAAGACACCGATGTAAAAATAGCAAGGAAAATAGTTGGTCACGTCAAAATTAATAGATGCACTCAACACTGTAATAAACGGGTCGGCTCTTAGACTATAATTAGCGTTTACTAAACTTGTTTCAATATAACTGCAGTGTAAATTAACTTATTATTTAAAATAGGCAATCGTTTATTTTATAATTAACTTAAAATTATAATTAGATTTATTTGTTTTGTTTAGTTTTAACGATTTGAATGTTTAGTTACATTGAAAAGAAATATAAGGTTAGAGAAACTGCATAATTCACATATAAAATGGCAATAAGGAATTGTTAAACATATTAACTGTCAAAGTTGGGCTAAGTTGGAGCAAGTAATTCCCAATAACATAAACATTGTGGTTACCCTCTCTTCTACAGTACGGTCGACGAGTCGTGGCCGTCATAAAGTTAATTGTAGATGGCTGGCTGCTGCAAATTTAATATCAAGATTTTTTCTAATTATTGATTATTTTCTCTTTTTAAGTGAACAATGCGCAACAATTTTGGAAACTTTACTTCAGGGAGGCCATGACTCGTAGACCGTGCTGTACTTAGTTCAATATTAATTGTGTTTTAAGTGAGATTTGTTAATAACCTTCATAGATGTGGTTTAAACTTATGAATATTGAGTGTATATAATATCAGCTCAGTACTAGATAAAGTATATAGGCAGTCCTCGTGCTTACGGCATGTTAGGTTCTCGAAATATGCGACGTAAATCGGAACGACGTAAGTCTACACATTTTTTTTCATTTGTTTGCGTAAATCTCGAGAATTTGATTGCAAAGAAATAAAATTTAAACAAAAACTGCATTTATATCAAGATATATGCTTTATTATCAAATGTAAGTCCTTAAAACAATTATATACTAATAGAATTGGTGAAGGTATTTTTGGTATATTAAGCTTTCGGCTTAAATAATCTCAATACTGAATTTCTTCGCATCTTTCTTCTTGTTATCATACAGGTGTTGATAACATTGATAGGCCGCACACATTTTGTTATTAACATTAAACTTCTCTCAAGAATAGGTATAGTTTCTTTAAAAAAATCATGGCATTCTCTAAACTCGCTCCTGTAGCTCCTCTAGTGCTGCACGGGGTCGTGGGCGGCGGTGATCACTTGCCATCAGGTGACCCGAACGCTCGCTTGCCTTGTCTTTTTCCCTAAAAAAAAGACTTTATTTTAGTGTAGACTATATTTGAGGAACAGTATCAAAACATTGTTCGAAACGACGAAGTCGAGGACTGCCTGTACATATTTTTAAATGTAACAATTTGTTATTAATTTTAATATTTACTTTTAATGACTGGTCGATAATTTGACATATTTATGTTTTGAAACTTTTGATTGGATGATTCTGAAATTATATTTGAATTTGGTAAAATTTGTTTTGGTTGAATTTGATTGTGTATTAAATATTTATAAATCTAAATAAAATTTTATAAATGACAGTTTTTATGTTTAAATTTAATAACTTTTAGTAGTTTTTATTCCATTAATAAATAAAGCAAGTTATATATTCAAATTGTCATCAGATCGCAACCAATACCCGACGACTCGTCGGGGAAGTCCGGCGCGAAATTCTACCAGAGCTATGATAGGCTCTTTATACTGAAGACCCTCACATCGGAGGAGGTGGAAAGGATGCATTCATTCCTCAAACATTATCATCCTGTAAGTATATATTTAAGATTAGATTATTTTATATATATATAAGGGATTATTAAGAAGAGGAAGAGCACAGGCCACGTGGTGGACAACCGTCAGCAAAGATCTGGCGCGGGCAAAATTAAATATAGAGACAACCCAAGATCGTCTGACTTGGCGCCGGAATACGAGGAGGGCCGACCCCAAATGAAGGGAAAAGGCACGGAAGAAGAGGATATAAGGGATTATTAACATGTTTTATTAGGTTGACCTAATACTATAATAAATTCTATAAAAAAAATAATTTAAAAACTCCCGTCAAAGCCTCTAAAAAGTAAATAAACAACTAGAAATGATCTGATAATCTTTAAACGGCTTAACACGTTCAGCTTTATATGGGTTCATTCGTTTGGGTGCTACGATGCTACAGATAGATAAACTTCTATCAATCACACCTCTTTCAAGTCGGGTTTTAAAAAAGCTCAATTTCTACTACTTCTAATTCTTTTATCATTATAAAACTTGCTAAAAAACTACTTTTTTCATTATTAAATTCTTTTATCATTACGTACTTTTGATTTCTTTAGGTGGTTTTTTATTCGTTCTGTTGACGACAAATGGAACCTGGTTCACGTTACCCTTAGTGCGTCTTTAGTTTTTTTTTTTCTAATAATATTTTAATATCTGTATTTTATTTATTAGTATATTATACTATTTAATTATTAAAAAATGTGATGTATTATAATCTACTAACGATAGCTAGCACTGATTTCTATAATTTAATTTAGCTGAGTAGACAGAGAGAACTTAGTGTTAAGACTTGTCGCTTTCGATTTTTCTAATTGTTATTATAAAGTTCTATTGTATAATATCATATACTTTTATCTTTTCTTATAGTTATACAGACATAATATCAGAAGGTTAAACATATAAATATATGTATATAGTGTGTACGGTGAGTATGAATCGATGGCGTCAATAGATAATATTTAAATTTTAATTTTCATCCTTTTCTAATAATTGATAAGATTTAAAGATATTATAGTATGGATTAAAGGCTTAGATGTAGTTATGCAAATTCAGAGGTAAAAAAAAAATAAAAAAGTTTATTTCTTTATTATTTTATTATATAAACAGTACAGTAATTTATAACTTATGTTAACATTATAATTGATTTATTGTTCTTTTATTTGTATTTTTTAAGAAAAAAAAGAGAAACATCTGTTAGTTATAATATTAAAGAGACAAAAAAAAACAAACAAACTGGATGTCTGTAAAGTAACAGATGATAATTTTACGTTAGCAGAAACCATTCATGAAAAATTGGATACTTTTATGAATTGAATTACTGTATTATCGTTAATTATTACACTATATTATATTGTTATTTTGTATAATATAATACAAATAATGTTTCGATTAACTAACATCTATTTACACTTGTTAATTTAAATATTTTTTTATTACTCTAATTATATGGATTAATTACAAGTGTAAAATAAAAATAAAAGTAACAATTAATATAGGATATATGCGTCATAAGACGAACGCTTTGGCCTATCGTGGCTCTCTATCGTTTGTTCCGCGCTCTTGCTTGCACACGCGGTCCGCGCGGAACGTGACATCGAGTCATGCTTGTTCGTGCGTTATCCAAACAAGTATGTATATCACAAGAAATCACGTAAAGTTAATAAACTAAATCCTCGCTAATCCACTAAGGATAAGATTACAAATACGTTATATAATTTCCTTTAAAATAGGCTTACTTATAACAATATCATAAATGTTGATCATTTTACCGAAAAATCTTTTAGTTTCTAATTTTTAGTAAATACTAACACAATTATAATAATATAACGTATAGTAAAATTAAATATTTTTGATTAATTAAAAAAGTATTAGGTATTTAGGGTACATTATTGTTTATAAAAAAAAAACTAAACTAAACTAACTAAACTTCACGCTTTATCCCTAGCGGGATAGTCAGAGAGAATGGAACGCCAAACGCTACGCTATGGAGGACGGAGCTACAAATTATTGTTTATATTTATACAGAAAATGATATATTTTTTTTATTTCATTGTTCTATTTAAAATGATTCACTCTAACATTTAGAATCAATAAAAAGTACATTTCTTATTAAATATAATTGAAAATAAACGTTTTCGTTGGTTTTCTTTTTATCATAAACATAATGAGTCAACAGTCGACTTAACTTTAATATCTTGTCTTCGCGTATCTTATCTATTTATGATTTACAGAGAAAGTTACGGTTTGGTATGATATTTAAATATCACAATTTAATGCGAATTTCCCTCTTGCTCGCACAAAAATAATATTTTTTGTAGATTCATTTTGATAACATGAGAATGCATTTTAAAAAGAGAACTAGTTAAAACACTGGCTTCATTTACGCAAGAAACAAAATTTAAACAAAAACTGCATTTATATCAAGAGATATGCCAAGAAACGAAAAAACGAGAAACCAAGAAAAATTAAATTAAATATTTTGAACAGGATTTGATGAAGTTTATATTATTGTAATACTGACCGGAATATACTTTGTTAACTATAATAGAATTTGATAAAAAAAAATACAAATATGGAGGTGTGTTTTTTCATTACTATTTATTTTACTATGATAGCAAATAAAAGAATTAAGCATATTGGAGGCCGTCGTGGCGTGACAGGAGCACAGCGTGTGACTGTAAAGTGATTGTTATGGGGTCGATTCCCACTCATGGGTATTAATTATTATTTATGAATATTTTCATGTCTTTGTCCTGGTATCAAGGGAAAAGCGCGACGTTGAGTTCCTACTTAACACGCAATGCTTCAAAAAATCGGCGGAAAGTGGAGAACCCCGTCTTAAAACTGGGTTCCTTCTGCCTCATCAAATTCAATTTGTTTTAAAATATATAGTATATTGTATAGTGTATATAGTATATTATGTATTTATACATAGTACAGGAAACTCGGTCTCGGCTGCAGTGTATAATTTTATTTATCAGTAGCTGTGTTATTACTCTGTTCAATTACAGAAAATTGTCCAAATAATTGCTGTGTGACATACGTTCAACTAACAAGCGATTTCTTCCTATGATTACATTTTTTTTCTATTTTATAAAAACATCTCATTTTGTGGCATAGCGCGGCGCTGAGTTCCGCCACTCAACACGCAATGCCTCCAGAACTCGGCGGAAAGTGGGAAACGGAGTGTCTTAACACTATCCTGCTGCTTACTTCGGCCTATCCTGCTGTGTGCGGGATGCAGCGTGAAGCTGATTTAATTTAATTTAATCTCATTTTGTGGAAAAGATAGCTAAAGTCTACGAAAGTAAATTAACAAAATATACTTAATACTATTGTTCTACGTGATTGTGACCAGATTTTTTTTTGTTATTAAAATTTCTGGCACCAGACTATTCTGGGTACCACCCGATCTCACCTTTTTCTATGCCCATGTTTTCATACTGTGTAGGTAAATATCGGTATCCTATCTATATCAATCAATCCCGTCTCCTCCGTAAGGAATGTCGAAGAATGAGGATATAGTGCATTATGCTTGTTTTTTTTGGTGCTCTGCAATGCTCAAGAAATCTACATACCAAACTACAGCGTTCTACGCCACGTAGTTCCGGCTACGCCTTGTCCATTAATTAGTAACAGAAGTATTTATTATATACATTGAAATCCAATCGCTTATAAATATCATGTCTTTCTATATGTTTGTTGAGGTAAATTTTTAAAATGACTAAAAATGTTTTGTCTTGGACTGACAATGCCTTATTTATTAGTAGTTTAGACATTTTGTTAAATATTACTTATCCCTGAAATGTATATAAAAGGAAGTCCCAAGACATATTATATATATTTTTTGTGTACATTTTTGTCTCGGTCCTACCAGGCCTCCTTCGGTAATGGACCTATAACAAACACCAGTAGAATGCAATTTATTGTTAAAGTATGTCTTATCATTTTCTGAAATTAGCAAATTTTTTTACAGGTTCACACTGTAGGATAGGCAGAGAGAACCTAGTGTTAAGATACTCCATTCCCCACTGATTCCCCGTAATTTTTTTTACATAAAATAATTTATTTTTCTATTTATAATTTTTAGTATATAGTAGAAAGGCACGGCAAGACTTTATTGCCACAATACCTGGGCATGTACCGGCTGACCGTGGACGGCATCGAACATTACCTGGTGGCCACAAGGAACGTGTTCTCCAATCATCTTAATATACACAAGTATGTATTGTTGTTTTGTTTAACTTTTTTAACTAATTGTGCCTGTGACTTTGTTGGAAGGTAATTTGTCATTTTTTTTTAATTTTATTTTTAGCTTCACACTGCATCGCTCACATAGTAAGGTAGGCAGAGAGAACTTGGGAACCTTGTGTTAAGACATTCCGTTCCTATTAGCACACTTCTGTTTTCTGAGGGTATTGCGTGTTGAGTGGCGACACTCAACGCCGCGTTTTGCCTCGATACCAGATTCCGTTACCATTCGAGAGGAGGAGAAACTATTTAAATTTCCTCTCTCGAACGGGATGGTGAGAGTCCACGCCGCGCCAATATTTAATATAACGTGATATTTCACAAAAAACCAACTCCATTTATCGTAATATTTTCAGAAAATACGACTTAAAAGGTTCAACGGTAGACCGTGAAGCGTCAGAGAAGGAGCTAGAGAAGGAATTACCGACCTTAAAAGACAATGACTTCATAAAACAAGGTGTGCGCATCGATATAGGGGATGCGGCGAAGGACAAACTCTTGGAAACGCTGACTGCTGATGTTGATGTGAGTTATCTATATATTTTTAGCTGGCTTAACGCTGTATGCGGGATACATGTAGCAGAGTAAGCCTAGTGTTGAGACACGTAGTTTTAAGTGAATTCCGTTTAAGTAAAGGTTAAAATTAGTCAATTATATTATAATCTGGTAAAAAATATTAGTTAGGTTAAAATAAAAAAAATCTAAATTAATCAGCTTCACGCTGTATCGAGATACAGCGTGAAGCTGATGAAGCACACAACATGGTAAGCAAAAGGTCTAGTGTTGAGACACTCCGTTCCCTACTTCCGCTGAATTCTGGTCCCATTGCGTGTTGAGTGGCGAATCTCAATGCCGTGCTTTTGCTTCGACACCAGAGCGAAAAAATGAAAACATACATTTTAAATAAATATTTCAATTCCTTTAGTGCACTGGTTCCCAACCAGTGGTCCGCAGAAGGTGAGGCGAAGTTTCTGTTTAATTATCACAGTTAATTTTTATTATACCTACATGCATAGTGGTCCCTGCTACCAAGAATGATATAAAAGTGGTCCTTGATCAAGAAAAGGTTGGGAACCCCTGCTTTAGTGGGAATCGAACTCACAACCAATCGATTTTACATTTACACTGTGCCCTTTGCCACGACTGGATTTGGTTAAGATTATGTTAAAATTAATAGTTCCAAATCTCTTTTTTGCTATGTAATATTGAGGAAATATATAGGAAGTTGAGGCTTACGATGAAACTTCGGGTCGTGTCATAAGGGGTAAAAAAAACTTAAACATGGTCTCCCGCGTGCGTATAAGCTTGTCTATCGATCTACTCTTCCTCAATATAACATTGAAATTTATATAAATAAAAAAAAACCTGTCAATAAATAAATACAGTACATTTTCTTTTGACTTGTGTATACCCAGTTCCTGACCAAGCTGCACCTGATGGACTACTCGCTGCTGCTGGGCGTGCACGAGTGCGGGCGCGGCGAGGCGGAGGCGGAGGCGGCGCGCGCGCGGGCCCGCGAGCGCGACCGCGACCACGACCCCGACTCCGACGACTCCGACTCCGACTCCGACACCGACCGCCACGGCGACAGGTATCAACAAACCTATTGGAACTTTATCTAATTAAATTGTTAATTTTTTTTGGGTTCATGATGCGTAGCGTCTGATTGTAAACACGAGGGCTGTGGGTTCGAATAATTGTCATTTTGCGCTCTAGTAACAAGAAAACTTAGCGTTGATTGCGATACTTGAGTATCGCAATTTGATCATTGATGATCAATATCCCAAAATTTAAACAGTACGGGCTGTCCTGCTTAATGCGGAATGTAGCGTAAAGTTTAACTAACCTGAATAAAAACATATGTTGTTATTTTTTACATTTTAAAGTATAATTCCACGCTTAGGAAAGAAAAACACTTTTTAGAAATCATAAAAATTTTAACGTTACATAGCAACAAAAAATAAGTTGTAACAAGCATATAAGAATTTCGACGTAGCTCGATGGGACCGTATGGCTTAGCTGGTCAGAGTGCATGGACGGTTAACAAGACGCGCGGGTTCAAACCCCGCTAATTTTTATATGTTTACTAAAAAGTATATATTATTTTTTCCAGGTGGGGATACAACACTCCACCGGACAGTCCTCGCGGTGCTCTCGGCCGCCAGTCGTCACTTCGCTACGAAGGCATCATACCGGAGCTGGATATCTATGCAATACCCAGCCATGATGGTTTGTTATGATTGTAAATTAATATTTCAGAAAATATATAAAGACATTTGCATTTACATTTGAGTGAGTGACGATTGTGGGTTATATTCCCAATTGAAACTTAGATTATTTAATATGTTAACTTTCTCCGTTCTATTAAGAAGACAAAGTAGCGTTGAGTTCCGCCACTGAACACGCAATGTCTCGAAAATTCAGTCTAAAGTGAGGTCCCCTCTGCCTACCCCTCTTAGCTCTAGATGGATCTGCAGATTATATTTTACTCATTTGATTATTTTATTTCCACATCGTTCGAAAGAAAAGTTCAGAAAGCCTTTTGTAACTTGGCCTTTGAAATGTAAGACTGTTCGACCATAATAGTACTAATTCTGTACGTATTTCATTTACTTATTTTTTAAATAAGGACTATTAAATATTTAAGAACCATTTATTATTCCAGGTGCTCCCAAGAAGGAAATATACTTTGTCGCGCTTATCGATGTTCTGACACATTACGGAGTTAAGAAACAGGTATTTTATTATAAAATTTTGTCGTATATATTGAGATTAAACTACAAATAAAAATATAATGTGGCCCAGTGTGTCAAGGTCCGACTGTAAACGTGACGGTTGTGGATTCCCCCTCCCCCATTGTCACTTGGGAGGAAAGCATTATTTCAAGATTTGAGGCCGTTCGTGGCGCAGGGGTACAAAGTGTGACTGTGTGTAAAATCGACTGGTTGTGAGTTCGTTCCCATCTCGAGGAAGTGAAATATTTATTTATATTTACATTTTCATTTCTTTGCTCTCTGGTGTCGAGGCAAATCGCGGCGTTGAGTTCCGCCACCAAGCACGCAATACCTTCAGAATTCGGCGGAAAATGGGGAACGGAGTGTCTTAAGATTAGGTTCCCTCTGCCTACCCTGCTGTGTGCGGGATACAGCGTGAAGCTGAAAAAAAAAGTTAAATAAAAGCATTCCGCTGAATTCCGCTACTCATCACGCATATCTTGAAATGTAGACGTAACATTAAAGAAATTTACATTATTATTGCATTGAATTTATTAATATTTATCATTTGATTAAAAAAGTAGATCTAAAATAGCATTGCAAGAATTATTAACTTAAGATTAATTGATGGATACAGTAAGTCTTTAAAATATGTATATGATATGTGTAATTTTATATTTTTGAAATGAAAACCATTTTTAAGCAATATAAGCATAATAATTTTTGATGTTCCATTGTTACTATATATTTTTTTCGTTTCCAGGCGGCAAAAGCAGCAAAAACAGTAAAATACGGTAGCAACGTCGACGGAATTTCAACCTGCGACCCCGAACAGTATGGAAAAAGATTCATAGAGTTTGTCGCCAAAGCCATTGAGGGCAACTAATGAATAATATATATAGTGCCTCTTTTAGTGCAATATGCTTGTTTATATTATGCTTTTTATATATGAAATTTTATATAATCATTTTTAGAATGTTATTTGAGTTCATTATATTAGATATAGGTTAAAATAAAAAAGAAACACATTTTTCAAGTAAGTTTCTCGTAATTGTCATCAAGTTATTGCCAAAAACGTAATATGTATCGAGAAATATTCTTATAGTAGTAAATACAGCTGTAGTCGAAAATTATGTTTCTTATAAAAATCAAGAAAATCTCTAATAAAATTATAGAAGTCATAATAATACTACGATTATGCTTTCTATGATTTTTTTTAGTTATCCAAAATGGATATCGAAACCTGTAAACATAAAGTGACGGAAAATTTATCTTTTTCATTTAAACTATATTTCTTATAACATTTTAGAAATGATTTTTGTAATTTATTATAATATATATTGGAATGTTTTTTTCACACTGATATGTTAACTTTTTTTATAAAATATAGGAAAAATTTATTTGCAGTTTATTGTAATATATGAATCCTACCATTGAACATTTTTTTTTATTATTTCATTATTATTTTTGTACACTATTTAAATATTATTTAAGGACATATTAGAAATGGATTCGACAGGGTGTCATAGAGTTTTATTTTTTTTAATAATGCACTAAAAGAGGCATAGACTATAAAGTAAAAAAAATATATATTGAAAGTGATCACTAAAATCTTCACGCTTAACGAGAGGTACGAAAATGATGTTTATAATTGACTTGTTCTCTACATATGTAGGTATTATTTGGTTTTTGAATACCTATTATAATTGTCATATTTTTTCCCTTGTTTTTCATTTTTTTTATGTGTAGATATCAAAAGCTAGGGATATCAGTACAAACAATGTTCTAATCAATATATGGGATTTTTTATTTCCTTTTTTATTACTCTTTTTTCCCTCGTGACTTTTCTATTTGTTTGCTATAAACTATGATAGCACATATCATATACCCTAACATAATCGTTTATATTTAAACAATGTACTAAAATAACTTTTTAATTTATCTTTTGCGTTGTTATTTATATATTTTTACCCTTGCCTTTTCATATTGGTTAAGATACTTTTGTATTGATATGCTTAACTTTTTTTCTTCGATCAATATATTAATGAATACTTACGATATATAATCTGATATCTACATATTAGTAAACCAAATGTTTTTTTTTCCTATTATATTTTATTTCAAGTTGTCAATTTTGTCTATCTTTAACATATTATGTTGGAATGGCAGCTTTTTTAAAGTTTCAAAATACCATCAATGATTAACTTTTATTTTAGACTATTAATAGTTGTATTATAACTAATTTATTTCGTTAATATTATTTTTATTGAAGGTGAATTGAACACTTAAAATAAATTGTATATATAAAAATACATAAAGAAAAAAAAAAAGAAATGCACAAGCTGTACATTGTACAACACTATTCTTATTTTTTATCGTTCGAATAACTTGTATGTTATATATACATTTGCCCACAGTCATAAATACAATTAAAAAAGTTACCATTCCAAAATGGAAGACTTCAATTTTTTTTTCCGATCTGACATTAAATCTATAGCAACACATTGCAATAATATTTCAAAACGTTATTAGCTTTTATAATGTTCCGCTATAGTAGTATAGTATTAATGTAATATTGTTAATATCAATAAAATAATGTTTTCTAACTAAATAAATGATAAATGTTGATCGCTAAATTCGATGTAAAGTTTGATATACGATAAATGGCTGTTCTAAGGCGTAATAAAAGGGGCCATTCATGAATTACGTCACATTTTAAAGGGGTCGGTTAAGTGTGACATTGTGTGACAAGTGGCGGTCAGGAGTCCTAGATATCGTGACGAGGTATTTAAAAATATGACATCTACATATTAATATGTGAAGCAAACATTGTACTCCTTTTTACGAAAATTGTGCAGGCGGAGGAGTATGAAATTTGGCACAGTTATCAGTCAGTTTATATAGAGAAGGAAGGAAGGAATAGAGAAGGAATGCTGAATGCTAATATTTTTTAAAAATAATGTATAGAAAATACATGATATTGATAAAATAATTTTTGAAGTGTCATATATTTTGCTATGGCAACGCGATACGCAAACATAATTTCGGAACTGTTGTTATAATTTAATTATTGCGTAGGTGTATGATTGCAAAATATGGGACGTCAGACTAGGTAGGGGATCTTATAAATGGGCAAAAATAATCAAAAAGCAACTTCGTCAAAAGGAGTCAAATCATCATTAAAAATCATCAAAAGGGGTCAATTCATTTATCAAATTGGTGTGACGTAATTAAGTATGGCCCCATAGTGCCAGTGCCGGATTCACTATATAATCGACGTTTTGCCAATTAAATAATTTCGCTTAGTATCTTTCTAGCGTAGCGTTAAAATAAATATATTGTAAGATTTTGTTATTTATTATTCTATAAACGATTAAGACTTGGATTGTTATGGTCATGTGATGTTATTTTGTGGATATCGTGATGTGACGCGAAGTTGTTTGTCGGCGAGGCGGTGTTTCTAAACCTTTTGTTTTATATAAAATTACATATATTTTCTTTTTTTTTGTTGTTTTAAATTTTGACATACGTAATGGAAAATCAGTATTTGGTATGAAGCGCCCTCAAAATGAAAGAAGTTCTCTCAAAAATAGCTTTTGTGATAGTTATTTTTTGTATTAGTGTAATTGTTGTAAATTTAAGATGAGCCGTCACTTTTTTTTTAATTAAAATTAAGCACATTTCAACACACAAATATGCGATGTAAAATTACAATTGATGTTTTTTGGTATAAATATTGATCTTTATTATGATGTTGTAAATTATAACGTCGTCGACGATGTGGATAATCGGTTGATTGTTTGTTATGTTATGCTCTATGTAAAACAAAATTGTTTAAAGTCAATCGATCGTATTAATAAACAGCGGCGTTGAGTTCCGCCACTACAGGCATTGTCTCGAAAATTGACCAGTGTATGAATAACGGAGAATCTTAACACCAGGCTCCCTCTGCTATAAGCGGGACAGGACGTGAAGCGTGAACGTACTAAGCGTTAAGCGATTGTACTATTTAAATAATAAACCATTTGTTTTACGAAGAGTACACAATGGTTGAATATGTCATATGTATACTGAAAAACCGTAGAGAGATTTTTACGTAGCAGAATTGAAATAAGGGACTGAGTGGCCCTTGGGTTCCCATTTGGACAACTCTGGCTATTTAAATTAACAGATTTCAAAAAGGAAGTTCTATTCAAAGCCAATATTATTTTAATTTCGTAGTAATAACGATTGATGTTAATAATTACATATATAAAAAAAAATACATATTTATAATACATATTTATTATTCATAATTATTATTATTTATAATATTTTGTGAAGAATCATCTAGACGTTTTTTGTCAATCGTATGTTTTGTAATATAGAAGTCTGTAATTATTGTAACCTAAATAAGATATAAAAAATGATATAAAAAAGTTTCAAGAAGTTAGTGTGGAATAAATCAACTCAAATCAGCTTCACTCTGAATCCCTCACATAGCAGGATAGGCAGAGGGAACCTAGTGTTAAGACACTCCATTCCCCACTTTCTGCCGAATGCTGGAGGCATTACGTGTTGAGTGGCAGAACTTAACGCCGCGCTTTGCCTCTACACCAGAGCGAAGAAATGGAAATATAAATTAAAGTAAATATTTTATCGCCTCGAGTTGGGATCTAACGCACAACCAGTCGGTTTTACAGTCACACCTTGTGCCCCTGCGCCACGATTGGCCTCGTCTGTATGTATCCTCCTCTAATCTACCTTAATTGGCTAGAGTACTTGAATATCGATGATAAATAAAAATAGACGAGCTTAACTCCTGCTACGTTAAAATTTCGTCACGTTATTTCAGTATTTTTTTATAATCCTAAGTGAGTGCAAAACACTTTAAATATTATAAAATATGTCATATGTGTTGCCATTGCTTAGGTTGATAATTATTATTATTATTATTCAATAGGTTACTTTGTTAATGGTGAGGGAGCTGCAAAAAGGTGACCGATTACGATATATTAAAAACATTGAAATAATAGAAAACGTGATTTGTGTCGATCTTCTTTTAAATTTATTTATTTCACTTTCAATTTACTTTTTTTAATTAATGCCTATCTAAACTTTGGGAATCGGGAGTTTTATTAAAAGAAATAAATAAAAAAAAATAGCATTGGGATATGAACGTTTCCCCCATATGGTATGGGTTCGATTTCACGTACGTTTAGGTCGTGAAACACTTCAAGAAACGTTTTCCTTAATTTTCTTCTTTATCATTACAATTTTTTTTCTATATTCATTTATTTTATTATAATTTTTGTGTATAGAATAATTTATAATCTATTCTACGATTGACTCATTGAAGATCGATTTTTTTTTAAAAATGATTAATTCTTTGCTATAATATCGTAATCGCTCACCTCGTAAGCTATAATGCCAGCAATGGCTCATATAATTATTACAAATATGAATGCTTCGCTATTAATTGGCATATAAGCAACACATTGAAATGTTATTTCTCTAGTCTCCTCTTGTAAAGACAATGTATGAAAAATATAAACTTTAATTTTTTAAATATTCGGTTTGTAAAGTTTCTGCAATTTTTGTTTTATTTTCCCTAATACCCGATACGATGATGATATTCTGGATAATGTATGCGCCAGTTGTGGCTTCAAATCCTATTTGAAGATTACATTACGTTAAAGTTTAATGACATTCACTCTATGGTCTCTATAAAATCTCACGAAGAGCAGAAAGTGTCATTTTCGATTAAAATTATTATATTATAGTGTTAATTTGATATAATAAAAAACAATATTCCTATTAATCTAAATAAATCTAAAATAATTTCAAGAGGTAAATTTTTATAGTTCGGTAAAAATTATTTATGGTCATATTGAAAAAAAAACATCTATTTTTTATATTTTATTTGCAAAAGTATATAACCGATATCTTAATCCATTCTAGTTTTAACATGTTTCTCGGTGATCTTGTCTTTCTCTATGATGTACACGACGGCGCCCCAACCAGAGATTGCGTCGCGGTCGGCCGCATTCACCAACGCCTGTTATATCATAAAATATTTAATAATAAGACCTTAATTCTTAACAGGGTGAAGGGAGGGTTGCACAGGGTGAAATATTGTACTTATTACTTTCAGTTGTAAGAACAAGAGTGATACAAACAAATACTGCTTTACAGGTTTCTTATATTAGCATAGATGTTGTATTGAAATATAAAGTAAATTCATACTTTTATATAAGTTAGTCAGCATTTATTCATTTATAGAATTTTTGCCTACATTAGCTATAAATATGATAAACGATGAAAAATGTAGACAATTTCGTTCTCTTCCTCATAGTCAGACAACATCAACATACATTTTTGATGTTAACAAATGTTGATATTACTGAATTAATTATACTATAATATAATATTTTTTATAAAAAATATTGCTTTCAAATACTATTATTTGCCACATCACAACCACTGAATGCGTCCATTGCGGTCTTATGAGGCAGTAATTTGTGAGAGACGATAGATGGACACTCTTTCATTTACTGGTACAAACACAGGAACAAAATAAAAATATACAACAACTTATTGCATATACTCACTTGTGAAATAGTTTCAAATAATTCATCAGGCTTTAGATCAGGTTCCCACAGAGCTTCACACATACCATACAGCTGGTCTGTGCATGTACCAGACACTACAAAATCTTCAGGCTCATTGGGGCAACCAATCTGGAATCAAGTTATTATGTTATAAATTAAATTTCCCTGAGACTTTATACTGAATATAATTTAGGTTTTGATCTACATAAAAATGGGTTTCATTATTACATTCTTTAGAATGTCTCTAGAAAATGTAATTTTAATAAATTTGTCAATTCAAACTTCTATATTGCATAAAAAAGAAACAAAAAATATATATAAATATACCTTAAATATGAATTTAGTCTTTCCTCTCACTTTACTCCAAGTGTAACAAGGCAGGATGAGGAAAATCTAGGCATTGGTCTTAATGCTTATGTTAGGAACAGATTGATCTGTTCCCCACTTTCATACATAAAAAAAATCTTTCCCCCAAATTGGAATCAAATCCACAACCATTCCATTTACAGTCAGAGGCTGCCCTACTATTGTACAATATCCTCAATTAAAAGATCAATTCACATTATTTTAAGAGTTACAATTACCAGATCCATATTGCAGACATAAGGTTTACTATCAACGGGATCCAATCCAGCAATCACAGGTTCAATGAAGTAAGGTCCAAAGCGCCTTTCATACAGCAAATTTGAGAGCATTGCTGAGAATGTTTTAGGCCTCATTATACGGTTCTCTTTTAATTCATAAAGGTTCATTCTGGAAATAGCAATCAATATGTTAGTGTTAAGCAGTTACATTTTAAAAAATCAAAATCAAATCAGCTTCATGCTGTACCCCGCACACAGCAGGGTAGGCAGAGGGAACCTAGTGTTAAGACACTCTGTTCCCCACTTTCTGCCAAATTCTGGAGGCATTGCGTGTTAAGTGGTAGAACTCAACGCCGCGCTTAACCTCGACACCAGAGCGAAGAAATGGAAATGTAAATTTAAGTAAATATTTCATCTCCTCGAGTGGGGATCGAACCCACAACCAGTCGGTTTTACAGTCACACTTCGTGCCGCTGCGCCACGACTAGCCTTAGTTACATTTTAATATTAAAATTATTTAAATAATAAAAAAAGTTTCAATTATAAATGTGTGTTTTTGGCAAAGCACACATTTTTTTAAATTATTATTATTAATACATCTTGATCGAGTATGGATGCTTGTGGTACAATAGCACAATTTTTTACTGTTAAGTTACTGTACTGGTTATGGATTTAATTCCTACTTGGGGGAACGAATAGATAGAGTAGAGTTGAGATCCATCCCTCAATATACAATGCCTCATAAATTTGATTTTTATTACTCTCCTGATAAACAAAGTGCAGAATAGAGTATGTCTCCTCAACCTGCAATCAATGACTTGAAGATTAAGTAGTGTATGGGGAATGGAGTATCATAACACAGGGCTTCCTCTGTCCACCCTGCCTATGACCTAAAATGTGTGAAGGTATAAAAAGCAGTCACAAGTTACATTAATCTAACCTGAATTTCAATCTTTGATGTACAGTCTGTGTGTCAGTAGCTAATCCAGGCAGACCCACAAAGAGAGTTGGGCCCATTTGGTAGACTTTTGGGAAGTTTGTTGAAACTGTCTGAGCTTGAATACCATATCGTTTATCTGTAGCAATGGCTACACAATCTTTGCCTTTCATAGCCACCACAGCGCCACCGTTGTATGCTAAGATTGACTGAAAGATGACAAAATATGGTAAACATGGTATTATAAAATTGATAGTATATTTGTTTATATAGGTACCTTTAACTCGAAAACGCTAGGATTTTGAATAACATTTAATACTTATTTAATAATATATACAGAAAAAATACATTCTGTGCAAAAATCGTGACGCTTTGAATAACCAAAGCCGGGTTTAAAATAGGAGAGCAAATCAATATGGTAGTAGTACATAAAGTTATTACTATTAGTAGTAAATATTTACTAACCATTTTTCAATTGTTTAAATAAACTTTTTATATATATTCCTTTTGTGTAAATTTCTCGATTCTTTCTGTAGTTTCAATGAAATGAATACAAACTATGATATTTCGAAAACGAAAAATGACATATCATTGGTCTTCCACAGATAAAGTTATAAAATTAAAAATACAGATAGAAAACAAAATTTTCCATAAATTCTTAAATATATTGAAAATTCTGTTTCATTTGTGATACGGATATATATTTTATTTTATAAATTTGATTATTTTGATTTGATTATTTTATGTGTTCGTATTCGTTTCAGTACTTTCAATACACATACAGCTTCACTCTGTATCCCGCACGCAGCAGGGTAGGCAGAAGAAATCTAGTATTAAGACATTCCGTTACCACTTTCCGCCGAATTCTGTAGGCATTGCGTCTCTAGTGGCGGAGCTCAACGCTGCGTTTTGCCTCGACACCAGAGCGAAGAAATGGAAATATAAATTTAAATAAATATTTCATTTCCTCGACTGGTCGATAGAACCCACTACCAGTCGTGTTTACAGTCACACTGTGCCCCTATACCACGACTGGAACAAATTTTAATTTTAATGTTTTGAATATATTATCATTAAATATCGCAACCTGTAAAGGAAACAAAAACTATCGTGACTTTTAAGTAACACAACATATCATCGTTCATCAGAAACTTTAATTTTTTTAATTATAAAGTTAAACTAATTATTACATTTTGAAATTGCTTCAACGTACATTTCCAAGCGGGAAGTCATATTGAATCCCCACGAATCTTTCATTTGTCGACATAGATTCAAATCTACTTCAGTAATTAGAAGTCCATCTTTATTTTTCGATAGTCCAGGAGTTCTGCAACCATTAGGAGCTGTAACATACGTGGAACCATAATATCTTCTAATTTTATCTTCTAATCCGTTTTCTACAAACTTTTCTGTTCCTAGTCTATTTATGCTACAAGCGAAGTAATTGTTGGCAATTGCTGCATTACGAGCTTCAATACCCCAAAACGATTCACCAAATTCCCCTACAGTAGCAGCAGGATTAAAGACTATCTGTGCTCCATTCAATGCAAACATAAGCCAGTTGAGGGCGTGATGTCTTCCATAGCATATATTGACTGCTATTTTGGCATAATTTGTTTTAAAAACTGGATATCCCAAATTACCGGGCGAATAATAAGATGTCTCACTAAAACTGCCTACAGAGGGCAAGTGATTTTTACGATGTTTACCCATATAGTTACCGTTTTCATCAATCACTACTGCAGTATTCCACCACACACCATGCTCATCTTTTTCTAAAATGGGAGATATAATAACCATCTCGTATTTCTTTGCTAATCTACTTAAAAATGTTGTACTCGGTCCATTAATAGCGTTTTCGGTAAAACTTTCCCATTTTTCTTTTTCTTTTGTGCAAAGAAAAAATGGCATCGACCAAGCTTCTTGTAAACAAAGGATGCGCACATCTTCAGATGCTGCGACATCGATTATTTTCTCAATTTTATCAAATATAGCTTGTCTTTGTTCATTTATCGGCTTATCAGTTGGCAAAACAATCGAATGTTGTATTAGACCTAACCTTAAAACATTGGGTTTTCTGACCTGCTCTGTTGCTGCGGAGAATGAATATGCCGATACATCGAAATTATTTTTATTAATCGCCTGTATTGTGGATTCTTTGAGTTTTAATTCACAATTATCTTCCCGTCCATAGTATATTTTATTAAATTGTTTTAATTGGTCACCTTTTAGATGATTTTTAATAATGTTGTCCAGAGAGTCCATTTTAGCACCTACTAAATATATAATTTACATAACCCACAACATATGAATAATAAGTATAGTTTGTGTCAGTAATCACTATGCACTAAGTCAAGATTAAAAACAAGCTAAAGTATATTGATAGTACCGGTTGAAAACTTGATGTATAGGTCCACGGCTATATTCAATAGTTATTTACAAGTTGTTGCGTTTGTTTATAAAGATACGTTCTAAGGCTACTCCGAAATGGAAAGATTTTATAGACAATTTTAAAATATTTTAATAATTAAAACAAACATTATAAATGTAATATAACTTTCTGGTAAAGAAAATTCCCTAACTTTTATAAACAACTAGTTGAATATTGTTATTTTTTTATATTATTTTAAACATTTTGCTTAACATTATTTACAAGTATGTACATATATGAAGAAGTGTTAAAGACAAATATTAAAAATCTAATGTTGAATTGTTAATAATATTTAATTAGTAAACTGTGCATACAACTTTACAGCTTCGTTTTGTCACGTAGATACATCTAAATTTTGTTTACAAAGATAAGCTAAATATTTTTTCATCTCAGTATTGTTTGGACTTATCACTAGGGGCTAAGGTCATGAAAGCTAGTGTAACCAACACAAACAAACAGAGCATCCATCTTTAATACATGCAGTAGAACCGGTGCGGCTATTTAAAGGCGCGAATGATCGAGAACTATCAGTCTAAAGCGTTGACACTACAGCGGACGGTAATAATTCGCAAATAAAATGGACGGAGAAACACACAGCCTGGAAGCCATTATTAACAACAATCTCACTGGTAGGGATCTGGATGAGTTTAACAGAATTTACTACGGCCGAAAGAATCATCTAGAAATCAAAATTAAAGACTCATCTCTTGCTGCCGCTAAAGACAATGACTTCGATATAGCAGCTTATGCTTTTCCAGCAAAAAAAGAATCCACAAGACCACCCAGAATTGTGAAAGTGGGTGTTATCCAACATTCTATTTCCGCGCCGACTGACCGCCCGATCAATGAACAGAAAAATGCAATTCTCGCTAAAGTAAAGAAAATCATCGATGTCGCCGGGCAAGAGGGCGTCAATATTTTATGTTTCCAAGAGTTATGGAATATGCCATTTGCTTTCTGTACACGTGAAAAGACGCCGTGGTGTGAGTTCGCTGAATCTGCTGAGGAAGGGCCCACAACACGCTTCCTTCGCGAATTGGCAATTAAATACTCAATGGTAATAGTTTCTTCTATTTTGGAACGGGACGAAAAACATGCTGATATTCTCTGGAACACTGCAGTCATCATCAGCGATACTGGTAACGTCATCGGTAAACACCGTAAAAACCATATTCCAAGGGTTGGAGATTTCAACGAATCTAATTACTACATGGAAGGTAACACGGGACACCCTGTGTTCGCTACGAGGTATGGTAAAATAGCTGTTAACATTTGCTTCGGACGTCACCACGTTCTTAACTGGATGATGTTTGGGCAGAATGGCGCTGAAATTGTATTTAATCCATCAGCTACGATCGCTGCTGATGCTGGAAGCGAATATATGTGGAATATCGAAGCTAGAAACGCCGCGATCACAAACTGTTATTTCACAGCAGCAATTAACAGAGTTGGTTTCGAAGAGTTCCCCAACGAATTTACATCAGCTGATGGAAAACCAGCACACAAAGATTTGGGACTTTTCTATGGTTCCAGCTACTTCACGAGTCCAGATGGTGTGAGGTGTCCTGGACTTTCACGTACTAGAGATGGTCTCCTTATTTCTGAAATAGACTTAAACATGAACAGGCAGATGAGAGACCGCCGTTGTTATTACATGACCCAGCGTTTAGATATGTACGTCGACAGTCTTAAGAAGGTTCTAGATTTAGAATTCAAGCCACAAGTTGTGCATGAAAATGATAAGTGAGAAAAAAAAGATTTGTGAACGACAACTATATAAGGTATTTATTGGTTTCACAGCGATGTATTTCAATATATTTTAATACTTTTTTAATAAAACAAATTATAAAATATATATTTTTTACTTTGTCTTTATTTATCTAAGTTCATACATAACTAAAAAAATATCGATAATAAATAAAAGTGTAAATCATAGATATTTTTTTTGTTGACTCAAAAATACTTTTAACTTACCTATAAAAATATTTTTATTCTTAGAATAAATAAAAAAAAAAATCAAAATTCATATATACAGTACAGTTTAAAATTATCTTTTTATTATTTTGCATACCACCAAAGTTGATTTGTACTACATAACATATGGTTACTTTAGATTACTGTAATAAGTTATTAATTTTCCTTTGCAGTGGACTCTTACTATCTTTCTTGACTCTTAGTTCATTGGAAACCTGTCTCAACATAATTATTATTTGCTTTGTAAATTACATTCATATTTTTATATAAGAACATGCTTTCATAATATATAATATCAATTACTTGATAAACTTAATAGTAGTAGCAGTAGTTCATTTGTTAGGAATTCAATTTAATATCTTTAAAATAATGATAAGAAAAATATGTATTTACAAGTCATTAATTGAACAGGCACACAGGGTTATAATTTAAAAAGCAGGTTTAATTGAGCTCGTTGATAGTATAAGGCAAATTAGTTCAAATTCTACACAAAGATTTGTTTTATATTTAAAATATTTTAGTTACATGGCCGTTTCTAAAACCTTAAATGCATAATTTTTTTAAACAGAGGCCGGTCGTGGCGCAGGCTAAACGCGACAGGTTTTAGCTTCGTGTTCCGCTCGAGGAAATAAAATATTTAATATTTTCATTTCTTTTGCTCTGGTGCCGAGGCAATCCGCGGCGTTGAGTTCCGCCACTTAACACGCAATGCCTCCAGAAATAGGAGGAAAATGGGGAGCAGAGTGTCTTAACTTTAAGTTCCTGCTGCCTACCCTGCTACATGCGGGTTCAAGCGTGAAACTGTATGTATGTACTTAAAAAATATAAATTATTTAAATTACTTTAAGAAAATGTTACATGTTCAATTGAATGGTATGTATTGCCAATTAATTTACTATTAATGCGTAGTTAAACTGATAGCTCTTAGTGATAAATATTTAAATGCATAGAAGCTAGATCTAGTCTACATTACTTATATAGGCAGCAAAATGAATACTAACGCAATTTCAAGTTATATTAGATATACTTGTTAAATATAATATATATTTTCCTATAAGTATTACAAATAATAATGGTTTCCGTTGCGCAATAAATAATAAAATGGAGGCTATTTTGTTTTATAACGAGCTTCGTAAGATCAATTTTAATAGATATTCATATTATAGTCGTATGTCTTTATACCTATTCCATAAGGATAAGTATTATTATTTGTTTTAGTATTAATCATGATCTGAACAGATAAAATAAGAAAAATTCTAGAAAACTTTTAATTTAGAAAAAAACAATCGTGAAATAATAAAGAAAAGATCCAGATTACGCGCATAGCAGGGTAGGCAGAGAGAACCTAGTGTTAGGACACTCCGTTGAAATAATAGATGTAGAAGTCGTCGTGGCGCAGTGGCACAATTGTGTGACTTCGAACGCGACGCTTGTGGATTGTGGGTTCTGGGGAAACAATGATTATCTATATATATAAAAGGACTTGTGCTGACTGACTGAGGTAAGACGCACGCAGAGCCGTAACCGCTGATGGTAGAAACGTGAAATTTGGGCAGATGTTTATTTTCATATTCTGGACATCCACTAAGAAGGGAATTTGAACAATTTTAACTTTAAAGGGATGAAATAGGGGTTGAAAGTTTGTATGGAAAAAAAATTTAATCTGTACGGATTTTTATAAAATTTGGAATTCAGACTCTTAAAAATATTTCATTGAACACGTGTTTCATGGTTTTTAAGAATTCACCCCCTAAGGGTTCAAATAAGGGGTTGAAAGTTTATAAGGAACAATCTTTAAACTGCCACCGATTTTTATAAAAATTTAAATTCAGACTGTTAAAAATATTTTATTGAACACATGATTCGTGGTTTTTTTAGAATTCACTCCTAATAAGCGGGCGAAGCCGCGCGCGCCCTCTAGTTTATTAATATTTTCATTTCTTCGCTCTCGTGCCAAAGCAAAACACAGCATTGAGTTTCTCCACACAACACGCAGTGCTCTGAAAATTCAGCGGGAATTTAGGAACGGAGTGTCTTAACACCAGGTTCCCTTTGCCTAGAAAGAAAAGAAGAAGCTGAAAAAATTGTATGAAGAATAAATGATAGTGTGTTTTATATTCTATCAATTTTCATAAATCATTATTTACATCATCATAATCGTACAATGGTAGATTTAATAAAAAACCGCGGTGTCAATGTATTATCGGGATGACAGTAACTTTAAGTTCTTGTCAAGGTAATATAACTTTAGTCATTTTGTTTTTTTTTTAATAATATATTTTTTATTAAAATAAATAACGTTTTGTATGAAAGGTAACTTTAATAAGCTAAAAGTTTTATGATAAACATGTCTCTAAGATTTTTAATTTACATTTATTCCATTTTTAAACTGTCTTCAGTGTAATTAAATGTCTACTGTAGGTAAATACGTATTTGCCAACAAAACCCCTGTAACATTGTACTTGATTTTGCAATATAGATATAGAGATGCTTTTTTTATTTATAAATCATTGGTCAAAAGTGAGTTTCGCTACAGCTCTGAAATGTTGCAAGAAAGTTGTGGACGACACGGTTATTCCAGCGAAGTAATTTGGTGAATTGTAATTGTAGTTTTTGTGTAAATGGTCAAAATGTGTCCCATAGAGTTAAACTGTGGATCGTTTTGAAATTCATGCGCACAGATTGAACTTTGACAAACCTAACCCAGCGCCTGCGGGCAAAACTGAAAATTTCGGAAATTTTTCGTAACAATTTCGTAAATTTTTGCTCAACATAGCTTCGCTCAACTCCACTTCCGCCGTGCACAGCATGTGACGGATCCTAGTATATCTGGGGGTGAAAACGACATCTCAAGATCGATCTCAGAATTCAGCGTGATTTATAAATACGGACCTTATATTATTAACCTTGACTTAATATTTTTGTATCTGTTGGGATATGTTTAGCATTTCAAATGTTTTACTTAAAATTTGACGATCGTCTGCACACAACTTTTCTACAAATAATATGAACACAATTAGAAAAAAAAAATCATAAATTTTAATACACAGAGCAAGAATTATAAAAAGCAGTTTTACAACGCTTGAACCGAGCTTCCAGCCAGTATCAAAATAAATCAAATATAAAAAGGAGCATCACTAAAAGCCCGCGAAACTTAACAGTGAACATTATAATTCTGGTGTAATTTTCTCACTCCGAGAGAGATGTCGCTAATGTGTCGCTCTCGCGAGTGTCGCTCCATCTAGTCATTGAGACAAATTTACATTTTAACATTATAGAACTTTATTCCGTCGTAATAAGATGTATTATCGTTTAGCACGTGATAAGATAACGTGGTTAGTTTTGTAGAGCACTTGTAGAGTTGCAGCCCGTGACATCCATTACGATAATGATGTGTTTTTCGGTAGGGATGTGTGTTTGTTTCTATTTTTTTTTGCTATTTTTGCAAAGACAAAGTAAATAAGGTTTATGGAGTCAATTCCATATCTATATGGAGGCCGCATTTATGATATACGTGAAATATGGAAGGTTTATTTATTGAAATACTTTATTAGATTTACAAATAATACCTACGATTTTACGAAAATTTTAGAATACCATCAGGTATTCTATTAATAAGCTATAATTATTTTAATTATTTTAATATTTTTTATAATATAATCTGTGTTGTTATTTTTTTGCCGCATTTCCCAACCCTGATGACAACTAGGTCGACTGCGGGCGGAAGTCACCGGAGCAGTCGCTAAATGCAGCAGCCCTGATAGGTGCTTCATCTCACTCCCAAGCTTAGGTGTTTTATACGCTAAGTATAAGTACTTAGTCTTACGCAAATTATAACACGATTTAATATTTAATATGGGTATCATGTAAAATGGAATAGAAAATTTTATGTTTTGAAGCATGAATTATTAAGAAGAAAATATAAGGTAAACAGCTTAAAATTCTGGGTTAGTTTTTATGAAAGTGTTTATATAAAAATCAGCTTCACGCTGTATCTATATACTATAACATAGTGTTAAGACACTCCGTTTCCCACTGAAAATGTTTATATTTATAATATTTTTGTTTCCTCTGTTTTTGTTATGGGATTGACTGAGATAAAATTTTGAAAAGATTTTCTTACTAATTACAAGAACTACATGATAAGTTTATGTACATAAATTGTTTAAAAAATCGATAAACTAAAAAGTAAACTAAACTATTATAAAGTAATTTATTTAATTATTGTCTATAGTATTGGAAAAACTTTGTTTACATATGAGTACAGTATTGTCTATGAACATATTATGTAGGTACGTACTTATATACAGCTTCACGCTGTATCCCGCACACAGCAGGGTAGGCAGAGGGAACCTAGTGTTAAGACACTCCGTTCCCCACTTTCTGCCGAATTCTAGAGGCATTGCGTGTTGAGTGGCAGAGCTCAACGCCGCGCTTAACCTCGACACCAGAGCGAAGAAATGGAAATATAAATTTAAGTAAATATTTCATCCCCTCGAGTGGGGATCGAACCCACAACCAGTCGGTTCTACAGTCACACTTTGTGCCACTGCGCCACGACAGGCCTCACATACTTATATACGATTGCTAAATTATTATAGAAGTCTTTTTTGTTCAGTTTCACTGGCTATCCCGCGTGTAGTAAGGTAGGCAGAGTAAGAGTAGTTTTTAGACACCCCGCTCTTCATTTTCCGCCAAAATTTGGAGGCATTGTGTGTTAGGTGGCGGTACTCAACGTCAAAAACTCAACGTCAAAATTCTCTATTATGTGTCGATATTATTAACTATGGAGAACGGAGTATCGAACACTAAGTTCTCTATTCTGTTATATGTGGGATACAACGTGAAGCTGTATTATTAAATATTAACATACAGAATAGAAACGTGTGTAATATATTTTATAATCTATTTACAAAGATATAAATTGTATCACCTACCCACGAGCTCTAAATCTAAAAAAGATGGCCAAACAAGATTAAAAACATAATAATTATGCCAGCTTGTTTTTGCAATTTGTAATTAAGGCCATTACGTTTTTAGATGAACGATGGCCGCACTACCGTTTCCGGTGGGACTTTTTAATTTTTCATTTACGGTCGACGATTTCAATTTTTCTGCTAATTTCTCATTTAACTTTGCGGCACGTCTCGCCCTGGGGCGTACCTTTTTTGTAATAATTAGCAAGCGCGTTAGATTATTATGTGACTTAATCAATTTATACGTTTTTTGTATGTATCAAAATTTAATCAGCTTCACGTTGTATGCTGTATCCTACGCTGTATTATAGCATGGTAGGCAGAGGAAACCTAGTGTTAAGACACTCCGTAGATCGAAGCAAGTTGTTCGTCTCAAACGGGCACACGTTAACATTTATAATTTGACTGTGCAATAGAATAGTTTAATTAAGGAAATAAAATGACTATTTTGTAATGTTTTTATTATAGCCAATTTTAAGATGTTAGGTTGGCAGAACTCAATGTTATATTTTGTCTAATTAAAGAAACGTTTATGTTTAAATTAGAGATATGCTTCAACTAGGGTTCGAATCCACGTCTTTCATGAACTTTCATGAATAGATAGATTTAACTGACATACCATTTGATTTATAAAAAATAAAAATATAAGAAAAATAAGTTCTATTATATTTAAAATAATATTCTATATCGGGTCTAGTATGTTACACAAATACAGAAATATCTGCATTCATATAAATAGATAACAATATTAAGATAACTTATTTAATTAACCATTTATCGAACAATAAAGTGAAATAATGCATTTAAAATGTCATATTCGTTATTTATATTACCTCCCAGTAAATATAGAGTATCTACTAGGTATTCTTTATAATTATGGGGTTCTTTTGTAAATATTTATAAGTTTTATTCCGAACTTAGGAAATAAAAAAATATTTTTTAAAAATACGCGCATTTTGGAAACCGCTCAAGCGACCAAGCTGACCATTAACCCATACGATCGAGCTACATCGAAGTTCTTATACGCCTGTTACAACTTATTTATGCAGTAATTTTTCTAAAATAAATGTATGTGGCTAGTTCTGGTTAAAGTATCTACTACCTCATGTTTTTTTTAATTGTGAATTCGATCCTATTTATAAATTAGATAGATAATAAATTAATAATAAACAGCATCAATACAATAACTGCAATTTTACTTTAAAAATTATAGCGTGATTGTGGAAAAATACAAATTGAATATAGATTTTCCTTAATCATTGAAAATAAACCATAGATGTGTACTTGATACTAGTGTAGTATATGTATTATAGAAATATTGCATTAGAAAAACTATTAAAACTGAAAATTTTAAACCAAATATAATATAATATTTAAACCTATTTAGTTATTAGTCAGATATGTATTTACCTATATCTGATGACGATGATATTACATAACCAATATCGTTGTTTATCCAAAATGGCCGCCGTAACAAAATGGAGGATTACAAGCAATTTTGCACAATCTAACATATATGGGTATCAAATGAAAGGGCTTGATTTACAAAATCTAGTATGCTTGGTTTTAAAAAGATTTTTTATTAATATTTTATTGACATTTTGTGGTAAATGGTGAAATCACATGCAATGCTTTATTTTAGAAAATTGAAAAAACAAAATTATCTAACAACAATAAAACATTATTTTTGTTTATTTTTTATTATACTTACTTAATCCGTTTCGCGTCCCGTTCCGTTTTCTAATATTTTATTTATTTTCTCTAAGTCACAATAACATGTCTTACTACATGTACCAACTGATATGGAGCGTTCAAAAGCGAACACAGGTGCGTCTTCACTTTTTGTGCGTAAGTTATCATTTTAAATTCCCCCCACGTTTTACAAGCCTCGTTTTATTAGAGAACTCGAAGTGTGCCTCAAATATGTTGTTTTAGAAGTAGATTATGGGCAAATTGGTTTAGTAAAAGTATATTACATATATTGACGCCAGTCGTGGTGCAGCGGCACGAGATGTGACTGTAAAACCGACTGGTTGTGGCTTCAATCCCCACTGGAGGAGATGAAATATTTACTTAAATTTATATTTCCATTTCTTCGCTCTGGTGTCGAGGTTAAGCGCGGCGTTGAATTCTGCCACTCAACACGCAATGCCTATAGAATTCGGCAGAAAGTGGGGAACGGAGTGTTGTTAACACTAGGTTCCCTCTGCCTACCCTGCTGTGTGCTGGATACAGCGTGAATCTGATTTATTTTATAATATATATACTTCTTGTGCCCATATTTTTATTGCAATTTGTTATCTTTTGAATGAAAAATCACACAATCATACAGTGCATTTTACCTTAAAAGTCATGTAAAAAAATATTAAAGTTAATTATATTAAGTGAAGAAATATTTGTGGTATATTATCAATTTATCATTATTGCTCTTTTCCATAGTTATCTATATACTGATTTTGATAAGGTAATAAAATCTAATATGGATCTAAATCAATCTCTTTTGTTTGACGAAATCTTATAATTTATTATGACGATTAAGTATTTGTTATTGGAAAGTTGTTAGTAATGGCAAATAATAACTTTTTTTTTTATGGAAAAGACAAGGCAAACGAGCGTTCGGGTCACCAGATGGTAAGTGATTACCGCCGCCCACGACCCCGTCCAACACCAGAGGAACTACAGGTGCGTTGGAGGCCTTTAAGGTGTGTTGGGCGCCGGAGCCCGGCATTACCTGATGCGAAACGCAGTGGCATAAAGCCACTACTTCACGTCGGTGTTTAATGCCGGGGGTGGGAATGATCCGGTCGAGTCTGCCCATGCGTGTTGCCATTGCTGGCGACGTGCTCTGCGTGCTCTACCACATGTACTTTAGTCGCCTCTTACGACACCACCAGTACCAGGATGATCCTATTCTAGGCCAGGATCAACTTAATTTAAAAAAAAACATATTAGATAAATAAAAGCAAACATTAATTCTATACATATAATATCACTACCAATATAGTGAAATTAGTGTAAAAACGTAAAGATATTGAGACCGTCGTGTCGTGTCGCAGTCACAAGCGTGTGACAATAACGAGATAAGGTTGTTGGTTCGATGTCCACTCGAGGAAATTAAATATTTATTTAAATTAATATTTTGATTTCTTCGCTCTGGTACCAAGGCAAATAGCGCGTTGGGTTCCGCCACTTAACACACAGTGCCTCGTAAATTTGGAGGAAAGTGGGGTACAGAGTCCACACTAGGTTCCCTCTGCCTACTCTAGCAGGGTATACATATTGATAAAGAGGTAGTATAGGTATCAACTACCCACGCGCGTCGACATGTTCAGTTTCATTTCCTGCGCCCCGCGCCCCGTCGCGTCCGTGCAGAGGTTTCCCAATGAATTGAAAAAAATGTCTCACTATTATGCCAACTTGATTTGACTACGGACAACGAAATGTGTTGATTGGTAATTTCTATATTTGCAAATCATAGTCTTTTTTTGTACTTTTATTCAGCTATTTTTTTTTACTTTTAAGCATGTCTGTTCGTATGTATGAGTTTGAATTTCATTCAAATTTAAAATCTCTTCATTTTCTCTCCATTTCTATCTCTCATTCTTCCCCAATTAGATACCATTTATTTGTATAGCATTAGCTTTCCTATGTTCATCTCGCAGATGTATGATTATGGGCTAAATAAAAATATGTCCAAATAACATTTAGACATCAGCGATATTGTGTATTGTTAAAGAAAAATATAATAAGAACATTGATCCCCCAATTTCAGCTACATTAATGTTTTGTAATGTAAAAATAATAAATACAAAAAAAAGACGTTTAAGGAACAAGTGCTTTATGAATTATTTTAGCAATCATTCCATTTATAAAATCATTCACACAACGTTTTTATACATTATAAGAGAATATTTATTACCTAGCTTAGTTTTTTAGACTGACTAACTAAATCTTATATCTTCCAGATACCGAACTAGAGTATATTCTCTCAATTTCCACACACTATTTTTTTTGTATTTCGCCACTCGTCAGCTGTCTATGTTCCGTATAGTCGTCGGCAAATTGAAAAAGCACACTCGAAAACCCCTTTAGTGTGACATGAAGGCTGTACAATGGAGGACTACACCCCACCGGGTTTTATCGTTTTAAAAATTGACATTGCGGAAACCGAGGCGCGCACGTGTGTGTTGCCTTGAGTGTTGTGGAAAAATTCAATTTTATTTGTCAACGTATGATTTCTTATTGTTTAGTTAGCACATCACTATATAGACACTGTGGTGATGAAGGATAAGTCTTGTTGTTCATGATAGCAGTGGACTCAATTCTCATTTTTGAGAAGAAAATTTATGAAGTAAGAGTTTTATAAATGAATTAAAATGTAAAATAAAAACAGGTCAAATGCGCGTCAAACTTGCGTATCGAGGGTTTCGTACCAATTTCAGGATTGTATGTCAATGAGAAGTTTATAAAAAAGTTGACAAACTTAAATATATTAAATATATATGAAGTACATTTGAGAATTTGTGTCAAATGTAAAACTTCAAAAATTGAAAACTTTAAGTTTTCAATTTTTGAAGTTTTTATTTTATTTCACTCAAAATTTTCACTTGCCAAATTTCGTAATTGTAGATCCACGGTCCAAAAACAATGCACAAACGCTCATAACTTTTGACTGCGTTGAATTAGAAGCTTGATTTTCTCTGTGCTTCAGGGTACAGATATACTAATATTTGGTATCAATTTGTATATGGATATTTGGTATTAATTTCACCTTGATACCTCCACGTAATCTCGAGATAAATGATCTTGGCAAACGGACAACAAAGTTATGCTACAGGGGTTCCTTTTTTGGGACCTTAAAAACATTGAAACATACAATAGAATAGATCTCATAATGGACCTTTGTATCATTTATGTCGTAACATATTTGCTAGGAGGTCTCGCTGATAAAAAAAATCGATCATTTTAAAAAGACATCGTTTTCCTCATACACGATACTACACACAACTAAGTATATAAATATTAAAAGTCACGCCCACGAGATATTTTAATATAATTTATAAATTTTATTAAAAAACATGACCACAATGATAGTACCGTTTGATTGATTGTTTATCTGTGTTTATTGAAATTTTGCTTAAGACCAAAGGTTATCTATCAGTTTATTATTTTTTTGTCTAAATACTATTATATAAATATATTTTGTATCTGAGTGTATTTCAGAAAAAATGACCCTAGCAATTAGACTGTCCCATAACTTTAAACACTTTTATTTCTAATTTATTATATGGATCATGTGGAAATAAGATTTTATATGGTTAAAGTAAATGTTTTAATGTTGACTTAAATGAAAAAGTACCATAAAAAGCAGATAACTATTTTTATATTTAAAAGAAAGCAAAATATGAGGTAAAGATTTCGACCGTCCCACGGTACTCTTGCCGATTTCAAATACGTCTTACTTTTAATATATTAGACTTTGAATATGTTTAAGTCTTTAAATATATTCACAGGTATTTTTTTAAGTGTTTTTTCAACTCTTATGTGATAAATTTACACTAATTTTAAATAATATCAATATTTTAATTTTGCCCTACGAAAACTATAGTACCGGAAAATCCTGAGTAGTCACGGTGAGTTTGATAACTTACACAAGTAAAATCTACTAATTTGTATTGTTTTTGTCTTCCTGGCACCACTATAATCGTATTTGTAAAATTGCCATTATTATACTAAAGTTAGTTTCGACAAAAACTGTGACGGAAGTTTCTGTGTCTTCGGGGTACAGAAAAAGTGTTCCGAGTAGTGACGATGTTTTAAACACAAATTAATTTTCACGTTTTCACGTTTATTAACACGTTTTCTTTTATTTATCACTTAGTAATTCAACAAAAATCTAACCTATATTACATTACTACAGCTAAAAACAAGATAATTTAATTAAATACTAGTTATTTTTAACTTGAAAAGTTTTTTGGGATGAAAACGTCACTTCCTGTGCGTTACGTGACATATTACCGGAACAAAACTGTGACTATTAGAAATTGTAAAGCTTAGTGCACAAGGAATGTTTAAAAATTTTAATTTATAACTCATGTGTAACACTTGGAAATTACGGAGAGATCAAAAGTATCATTTGTATAATTTAAAATTAATTCGCGCAGCCATAGGGAATGTCAAGGTTTATGGGTAAATATTCATTTATTAATCGGAGATCCTCCAGATAACCAGCAAGAGCTGGCTATTTATATATATGCTCTGCATAATTTTAGAAAGCAAAGCCGTGATAGTGATTGAGCCTGCAGTTATTTGGATCTGACTCATCGCCTTCCTTCGGGAATGAGTGCATTACATCGATCTTCCACGAGTCTGGGATTACATCAACTGAGTAAAAATGCCGAAACAAATAAAAAAGCGTTGGAGCCTGACATTACATAATGTGAAATATTGTGAGAAAAATCCAATACTTAAATCTGGTTGTAAATACCGAAATTTGCAATAATCTGGTTGAATCTGCCCACAAATTTTTAAATTTCTGGCAATGCAACTTCCACTTCACTTCCGATGGTGAAGTTGACATACCACCAAGTTAAGAGTAGTCTGAAATGTGGTTAAGCAGCGAAAGCAGATGGAGTTACTGCAGAGATGGTCAAATATTCACGGCGAAATATTACGTGACTTGGATTTGTAATTGTATCTGTGCAATTTATGCTGGAAATCAGATTGAGGATACCAGACGAATGGCGAGGCACAGTCAACGTGCAAGCTATAGGGCATAATACGCACCATCATTTCATTAGCTTGCCAAAATATTGAGGAAAAGAATGCAAGAAAGAGCCGATAGGCTGTAGTGGGATGTCTAATTAAACTTTAGAATTGAAAGAGTAAATGAATCCAATCCAAAAGATTCAACAAAGACCTAATGTTGGCAGTAACGTAAACAGTTTTTTGTGGTTTCGTGGACTTAATAATCCAATTTCCTGTATTGTAAGAATTAAATTATGCGAGATACTAT